>BDMV01000007.1:42751795-42895869 GCA_008326285.1 Oryza officinalis
TGTCAAGTACGACCACATGGGTGATATGGGACGCCCCTGGCTGAGTAATTAGCTAGGCCAGGGAAATCTTGATGCCAAGGGACAAGTGGATTCGCCGGGGTGGTGTCGGGGAGGACCCCTGGGCTTCCTGGCACAGTATGGTCTGGGACCTAACCTGGTGTTGGTCCGTGGGACCCCTCCCGTTGGCATAAGATGACCCTGAGTCGGCTTTCGAAATGCCTTGTCGTGAAAGCCTTAAGGTCGCCAGACGTGACCGAGGGTCGCGGGCTGGGTGATTCGGGGTTAGTAACGTCGTGTGGGTAAAGTGTACCCCCTCTGCAGAGGTTAACAACTGTTCGAACAGCCGTGCCCACGGTCATGGGCGGATGTGAGGTGATTCCTTAGCGTAATTTTATTGAACACCTTGTGAACTGCTGCTGGTGTGAGGTTTTCCGTTCCGTGCTTGGTTTAAGGCTGTTGAAGCAGCCGGAGTCGGTGACGATTGGCAGGGAGCCTCTCGTACCGATGTGTTGACTTGTGGCTGATGAAGCAGCCGGGTCGGTGACGATTGGCAGGGAGCCTCTCGTACCGGCGTGTGTGAGTTGAGGCTGTTGAAGCAGCCGGAGTCGGAGAATGATTGGCAGGGAGCCTCTCGTGCCGACAAGAATCAATTGATACAATTCCACTGCTCCGGTCGGATGAGACGCACTTTCTCGTCCGTGCCGTCGAGAAGCACTCACTTAGTTGGTTCTGAAAGTCTTAAACTAAAATAAATTGTGTAAAATAACTGGCTTTCCCTTGAAGCTTGCATTAAACACTTAATTCCCCTGACTTGCTGAGTACTCCTGTACTCACCCTTGCTCTATATAATTAAACCCCCCCCCTAGTTCTCGAAGATGAAGAGGTGGACCCTGCTGATGAAAAGTTCTTCCAGGAGCAAGCAGACTTCGAGCAGTAGTAGGGTTTCGGCCTTCCCCAAGGCTTTGCTTGTGGCTTAGGGCCAGTCGCCGCTTTCCGCTTCCGCCTTTTTGTAATGCTGTTGTGAACTCGGGTTCTGTCCGCAGTTCCAACCTTAGTTGTAATCCTACTCTTAATAAAGAGACCGCTGCTGTTGTGGTATTCTGTCTTCCTGCTGTACCAGCGCTATTTCCTGGGACTGGTACAGGCATACAGGTCAATCTGGACCGCTCTATCCTGGTCTCCGCCCGGGGGCCAGTTTGGGGCGTGACATTTAGCAAGAGTGAAACCAACTTATAAGGCCTCTTCCCTCCAACCATACCACTTTCGGGTTAACCCTTTTACACGAAGTGAGGATGAAGGTGTAAGTGGGGTGGTATTTATAAGTGGGCCCACCCATCGGATGGGCTGTGCTACGCGGTTCTAGAGGATGGACTGTTACACATGGTGAGGTGTTTGTGTGTTGAGTTGCTAAGGAGGAAATATTTACAGGAAGGAGGTGTGTTCCAATATAGTTCTGAGAGAGGCTCCCAATTCTAGAAAGGCATTCTAAATGTCAAAAAATGGTTGAAACTTGGGTCAGAATGGCTTTTGGGGGAGAAAAACCATATTTAGTTCTGGCATGATGTGTGGTTTGGATCATGTCCCCTTAAAATAACCTTTTCAAGAGTGTTTGATATTTTAGTTTTAGAGCCGGGGGTAGGAGTTGGATGCTTGACTTTCTAAGAGATCTTTTGGTGAGGTTGAACTAGAACAATGGAAATCAATTAGAGATATAATTGAAGGAATGGAACTGAGTACAACACCAGATACTTTGAAGTGGGGGCTCACAGCTAATAAGTCCTTTACCACAAAATCTCTTTATAGAGCTATTTCCTTTTTTTTTTGGGGGGGGGGGGTGTCAAAAGATGTGAAAATGCAGGAGGCCTGGAAATGCCCAATGAAAATGAAACATTTTGTTTGGCTTGCAATGAGAGATAAAATTCAATCTACAGAACAATTGAGAAAAAAAAGCTGGGACCGAAAACTGCCTTTTATGTGGAAATCTTGAGTCAACTAACCATATTCTCTTTCGATGTCCTATGGCTTCCTAATTTGGTATATTTGCAGAGATGCTTTTGGATGGAGTGCAGCTCCAAGTGATTTTGATGAGTTCTTTATGATAATTAGTTCTCTTAAACATACTAAAGCTAGAGTTTTCACTGCCCTTTTAGCTGCTATCTGTTGGGTGTTTTGGTCTACTAGAAATAATATGATTTTCAGATCAAAATTGGTTTATTCCCGCTAATCTTTTCTTTTCAAATCATTTCTCATCTGCAGCAGTGGAAAGTCCTTAGTACTAAGGATGCCGATGATGTTGACATGATGACCGACAAGATGAGAAGGGTGACAACAATCTTGAGTGATCAGAGAACTCGGATCAACTAAAGGCTGCTTTGTTTTGAGTTTGGTTTTTAGTGGTAGCTTTGTGTTTATGCTTTTGTCCTATGTTGGGTTGCTCTTGAGTCTTGCAGACCCTTTTGTTGCTTTTTGCTGCTATGATGTGTGCACTCCTTTTGTGTGATGGGTAACCCCCATAACTATCTTGCCAATTTTGGCTTTCAATAGAAGTTGGGCCCCTGTGCCTTTGTCTAAAAACAATAGTGTACTTGACATATTATCAAACCTATCTTGACCCGGCGGCTCTCTCTTGTGGCTCAATCTTTTGGTGAAGGCATAACTACGCCATACAATTGCTACACAGGGTTGTCTCTAAGAATCTAGGGTCCTATGCTAAATATAAAGTGAGACCTTTTATATAGTGTTAAAGACGAGAGCTATGCTAAAGATAGTCATCTAACTACTTGGAGTGACGATCTGGCTAAGTATAAGAAAAAATTTATGAACCAATTCAGTTTTCTTACTAAGTGAAAAAGAGAAATCCTTATTGCTTGGAACACACGTTCACAATATGTCATGGAGTACAGTTTTTTGAGGTACTCATGATTATCATTAAACATTTGTTGGAGCCAGGAAAAAAATCTCATTCTATCATAATCAATGGAGCAGAAAAAGAGAAGTTTTTTTTAAAAAAATAGAGTGAAGAGATTCTAAGTATACCATAACACAATGGCATAGATTGAAACATACAGTTTTTATCTCGCACGTGTCTAGGGACGGGCCATATATACCTATTCGACGCAAACTGTAACGGAGCGACATTCCATATACAGGTGTAATTATTCCGATTGCCGTAATCGAGATGGATGGTGTAACTAATATACAGGTGGGAACAATCTTGCAATCATCATGCAGAGTTACAACTAGTATCAAACAGAGTTACCTACTGCATAACCACTATGACACTTCCTTTTATCTGTTCATTTATTATAGACAAACGAGTGCAGAGGCCATGAGTTGATTCTATAGTTATTCAAGAAGATCATGCGGTCATCAGCACAAACACTCCAAACGCTCATCTTGGTTCCAGCTCCGTGAGCGACACCTCATTCGGCGACGCTACTGCTCTCGTCTTGCTGTTTTCGGTGGACTGAAACGCGCTCCGGGAGTAGAGATCCGTGTCGGCGCCGTCCGTCTCCTGGATGCAGAACGTTGGCCTCGACGGGGCCTGGATGGAGAACGTCTCGCTGCTGAGCATCACGTTCACCGCCGACATCGTCGGCCTATCGGCTGGGTTGTCCTGGACGCAGAGCAGCCCAATGTTGATCAGCTTCAGCAGATCGTCAACTGAACGGCCGCGCATCGCCGGATCCAACAGCTCTTCGATCGTCCCCGTTGTCCAGTGCTCCCAGACCTGCATGCATAATCAGGATAAATTTGTCAGGATGATGTTTTAACTAAGAAGAAGGTTTTCGTGATTGATCAGGTCATGGTGATGATGAGAAGCAGAGATTAATGATGCTCACAAGACTTAAGAGGTCAATGGATTGCTCCGAGTTGGCGAAGCTGCCGTTTCTCCTTCCCGTGACAATCTCTAAGATCATAACACCAAAACTGAACGCATCCGACTTGACTGAATACTGCCCACGCATGGCGTATTCCGGTGCCATGTATCCGCTGAAAATAAGGAGACGATTTTGTTAATTATGACCTTGCAATACTTTCATAATACCGTGCCATGGAGTTGCAGCCTTGCAGGCGATATACTTACTATGTTCCAGCAATGTGACTGGTTATGTCTTGCGTTTGATCCCACTCAAACAGTTTCGCTAACCCAAAGTCTGAAATCTTTGGGTTGTGATCGAAGTCCAGCAGCACATTGCTTGCTTTAAGGTCTCGATGAACTACCCTCAGTTGAGAATCTTCGTGGAGATATTGCAAGCCTCGAGCGACTCCGTTTACAATCTTGAGCCTCTTCCCCCAGTCAAGATCTTTGCTTTTCTCATAATCTTCCATTCAAACAAGGAAATCAGCATCAAATCCTATAGTGTAGTGGTATATGCATGTTTGCGTCTTTCATGTAATGAAAAAGAAGAATGCTTCATTTTCGCAAAGGCAGTGAGGAAACTGTACCGAAAAGAATGGTGTCGAGGCTCTTATTCGGCATGTATTCGTACACCAGTAGTTTCTCATCTCCTTCCAAGCAAACACCAACAAGGCTCACAAGGTTCTTGTGCCGAAGTTTTGCAACTAAAACTAGCTCAGTTTTCAGCTCTTCTATCCCTTGCCTTGAACTTTGTGAGAGCCTTTTCACTGCTATTTCTTGACCTTCAGAAAGAACTCCCTGTGCAGATGAATATATAGATACACTTGTTAATAATGAACATGCATGTATTCATTTTCTAATAAAAAGATGAACAAGGGGTACATATGGTTTGATTTGTACCTTGTAAACGGCACCGAACCCTCCTTCGCCAAGCTTATTTCTGTCAGCGAAGTTGTCTGTTGCAGCCCGTAGCGTTGATAGGTCGAGAAGGAGCGAGTCGATGCTTTGAATATCATCCGGATTAGTTGAGACTGTTGCAAGATAACAGGTGAACGATGATACATATTGCAACTAACTAGCTTGCTTTGCAACGAATTTAGTTGAACTAAATACCATCGATTGTTTAATTTTAGTAGACTACAAACTTCGCTAAATGAAATAATCAATTTTACCTAATAAGATTTCCTCTAAAAAATGTTTTACCAAGTAAAGGATCATTTCTCTAGCTCGAAGGGTAACCAGACCAAGTAAGGCCTTAGTTGAGCATAAGGATTTTAACTGAAATAACACTTCAGTTCTCACAGGATTTGAAACACACACACACACACACATTCTAGGAGCTAAGGGACCTTAACTGTATTGCAGGTTACATGTACAATATCCTGAAGCAAGAGTACTTACATGGCAGTGATGAGGCCTTATTTGCTGGTGTTCTCTTTCTCCGAAAACAAAAGCATGTCAGGGCAATGAAGGCTAATGCTGCTGCAGCAATAGGCAGAGTAATGGCCAAGATCCGTCCTGTTCTATGTCTTGTTCTTCCTGCAAACAAATCATGCGTATGATTACTAGGTAGTTTTAGTAATTTCACACAGAATTGTGAATAAAACCTGGCTATCATCTAGGTGGAAATGAATTATAGTAACTTAGATTATAAAAGAGTACTTCATGACTCCATGTCAATTATAGCTCCTTAATTATTTATTTTGATTTTCATGATCGAATTAATAAGATACTAATTAAATTTAGAATACAAGACATGTACAACTTCATATTTACTAATCCATATGGCCGCATGTACAGTTTTGTAAGTACCAGTTTTAAATTTGAAATTATTAATAAAATTAAATTATTTATAAGTGAAATAAGCATATATAATAAACAAAGTACTCTGAACAAACGGGTTAATGTCTATTATCTAAAATGAGAATTTCAACAAAATGTAAATGTATCCATGGTGTTATAGTCATGGACCAGTGGAAAGTGCAAATAACTATCTTGTCTACACCGTAAAAGTTTTTCTCTTATATTATAAGATGTTTTGGATGTTTTGGGTTTTAAATGTATTCATGCATGACTTTATGTGCTTCATATATGTGTCTAAATTTATATAAATGTAAGTGAATATAGACAAGAGATAGATAGACCAAAACATCCTAAAACGTGAAACGGAGAAAGTACAATATTTCACAAAAAAGGTTTTTATCCTATGATAGGGATCATTGAATTAGTTTGAAACCAGTTAGTACTAAGATTGGTTATGTTTAATATTTATCTTTCTTTTTAAAAGAATATAGTAAATATTTTTTCGGTTACACGGAAGATGCACACACCATCACGCACGCCACGCTGACTGTCACGCCCCAAACTAGCCCCGGGCGGAGACCAGGATAGGGTGGTCCAGATTGACCTGTATGCCTGTACCAGTCCCAGGAAATAGCGCTGGTACAACAGGAAGACTGAATATCACAACCACAGCGGTCTCTTTATTAAGAGTAGGATTACAACCAAGGTTGGAACTGCGGACAGAACCCGAGTTCACAACAGCATTACAAAAAGGCGGAAGCGGAAAGCGGAGACTAGCCCTAAGCCACAAGCAAAGCCTTGGGGAAGGCCGAAACCCTACTACTGCTCGAAGTCTGCTTGCTCCTGGAAGAACTCTTCATCAGCAGGGTCCACCTCTTCATCTTCGAGAACTGGGGGGGGTTTAATTATATAGAGCAAGGGTGAGTACGGGAGTACTCAGCAAGTCAGGGGAATTAAGTGTTTAATGCAAGCTTCAAGGGAAAGCCAGTTATTTTTCACAATTGTTTTAGTTTAAGACTTTAGAAACATCTAAGTAAGTGCTTCTCAACGACACGGATGAGAAAGTGCGTCTCATCCGGCCGGAGCAGTGAAAATGTATCGATTGATTCTTGTCGGCACGAGAGGCTCCCTGCCAATCGTTTACCGACCCGGCTGCACCAACAGCCACAACTCACACACGCCGGTACGAGAGGCTCCCTGCCAATCGTCACCGACTCCGGCTGCTTCAACAGCCACAAGTCAACACATCGGTACGAGAGGCTCCCTGCCAATCGTCACCGACTCCGGCTGCTTCAACAGCCTTAAACCAAGCACAGAACGGAAAACCTCACACCAACAGCAGTTCACAAGGTGTTCAATAAAACTACGCTAAGGAATCACCTCACATCCGCCCATGACCGTGGGCACGGCTGTTCGAACAGTTGTTAACCTCTGCAGAGGGGGTACACTTTACCCACACGACGTTACTAACCCCGAATCACCCAGCCCGCGACCCTCGGTCACGTCTGGCGACCTTGAGGCTTTCACGACAAGGCATTTCGAAAGCCGACTCAGGGTCATCTTATGCCAACGGGAGGGGTCCCACGGACCAACACCAGGTTAGGTCCCAGACCATACTGTGCCAGGAAGCCCAGGGGTCCTCCCCGACACCACCCCGGCGAATCCACTTGTCCCTTGGCATCAAGATTTCCCTGGCCTAGCTAATTACTCAGCCAGGGGCGTCCCATATCACCCATGTGGTCGTACTTGACATATGCTTGGATGTAATTCCCAAGGAATCGGTCCTTAGAGCGAGAACGGGCAGACCGTACCTCCAGTACGTCTCCCGTACCGCGAGTTTTAGAAACTCACTTTAGTTTTCAAGACACCGACCCAAGTGTCGGGTTTTCCAAGCATTTTGTAAACTCAAGTTTTACCCAGGTGATCAATTTTAAAGTTTGAGGGGAGTCTCGATATTCGTACGCGAGGTACGGATACCGAGGCATCACCTGAGGGGTGACAAGGGTGTTAGGGTATTCAAATAATCAAGGAAGGTGAATGCAGCAAATGGGTAGGGCCTGCCGGTTGTATTGCAAACCGAGGCCAAGTGCCAAGTGTAACCTAAAATGCATAGTTTGCGAATCAAAATACTTAATTTAAATTATGGGTTCAATTGATCAAAGGTGACTTGCCTTGCTCGAGATCTTGAGCTTCTTCCTCGAAATCCGCGCACTGCGGGTCTTCGGGCTCCGAGACTACACGCGAAACGAGACGACTCAACAAAGCGATAAAAGAAGCCCTATTAAAGACCACTAAGCGTGCCATTGGATAGATCTCGATTTTTGAGGAATTTTGGAAGTGGAACGGAGTTAATCGGACGAACGGTTGAAAAGATATGAATTTCCGAAGATTAAAGGATTTTCTGGAATAAAGAAAAGGAATTATTAATTCCCTGGAAAAAGAAAAGAAGGAGGGACTGAAATTGGACTTTATTTTGGGCGGCTAAGGGCAGCCCAAAGGATTTGAATGGGCGCGGCCTAAATAATTGGGCCGCGGCCCGAAGGGAATTGGCCCATGGCCGATCGGCGCGCGGGGGGGGGGGGGGGGAAGTGGCCGATGGGCCGAAGAGAAAGGAGAGGCCGATGGCCGACGGACGGGAGCCGATGGGCCGACAAGGGAGGCCGATGGGCCGATAGGCCTGGCGGCCGAGGCCGACGGACGGGAGCCGATGGGCCGATAGATGGCGGCCGAGGCCGACGGACGGGAGCCGATGGGCCGACAAGGGAGGCCGATGGGCCGATAGGCCTGGCGGCCGAGCGCGACGGACGGCGGATTAAGACGACGGCCGACGACGCGGGGCTCGGCCCGAGCGGCGGCGGCGGCGGGCGAGGACGAGCGACGGCGGTGCGGGGGCGGCGCCTAGGGTTCGAACGCGCGGCGGTGGTGCTATCTAGCGCCTAAAGAAGGGGAGAAAAAGAGGGAGACGGCGGAACGGGAGTTACCGCGAGAAGGTTTCGCCGGGGACGGGGCGACGACGCGGGGCGGCGGTGAGACGCGGTCCCGAGCCGGGGAAGAAGAGGGCGCCGGGCTCCTCTCCTTGCGGCGACGGCAGCAAGAGGGCGGTGGCGCGACGGCGGGAAGGGGCGAGCTCGGGGAGGCGGCAATGGCGGCCGGGCGGAGGGGAAAGAAAATTGCGGCCGAGCGGGGGGGGGGTTTGTAGGGCGCTAGGTCGGTTCGGCCGGGGGAGAAAGGCGGTGCGGCGAGAGGCGGTGGAGCGCGGCGAGGGGACCGCGCTGGCGCTCCCCGCGCTAGCGGCCAAACGCGGCAGCGGTGACGCCGGCCGGTCGGGAAAAAGGGAAAGAGGGGAAAAAGGAGGCTTGCCTCCTAGCCGATTCGGGTAAGGGTGCGCGTGCGGGGAGAGAGAGAAGGGAGGCGCGCGCGCGGCGCCTTGGCGGCAAGCGCGCGGGCGGCGGGGCCGAGGGGCCAGCGGCGGTTGCGGCGACGGAACGGCGCCGGCGGGAGCCGTTGGGGAGAAGAGAGAGAGAGAAAAGAGAGAGAGCCGGTGGACCCGGCTCGTGCGCGCGCGGGCCGAGCGGCCTGGCACGGCCCAGCGGGAGGCGAGGCCGAAGGCTGGGGAAGACTGGGCCGGCGGCGGCTAGGAGGGAGAGGAGAGGGGGGAAAACAGGCCGAGAGGGGCTGGGCCAGCGACGGCCCGAGGGGGGGGAGAGAAGGACAAAAAGCCGAAGGGGAAAAATTCGGCCCAGGTCAAGGGAGGTAAACCAGACTTTTCCAGAGAAAAAGAAAGGGGGAGTTTGAGGGCTCGGATTTGAAATCCGATTCCGCGGTTTTCTCCGGGATTGAACTGAGAGGGGAGACACGAGACCTTGGCACACAACAAGACTCGACTGAAGAGCAAACTTTCGCAATTAGGGTTTTTAGCAGATTAGTTTTTCCGCTAACGCCGCGACAAAACGGGCGTTACACTGACTCACACCCATGAGTGTGCCTCCTAACACACGTCTAAAGAAACGGAGACCAGCGACACATCCCGATCCCCATAGAATTTCTTTTGAAAACACAGTTGCGTGTGTATGATATTTGTGGGCACCAAGATATAAACCCCCGCAACTCAACCACCGCATCACCGGTGCTTACACAAAATGAATCTTAAAGTGGTCATTGTGTTAGATACATAAGGCATGTTTGGTAAGGCTCTAAATCTAATATGGAGTTGAAGTTGTGGAGCTAAGCCCCACCCTTCCTATGTATTTTGTGAAGCTAATCCAACTATACTCTAAAGTGATGATCGCAAAAGGACATGTAGCCTAGTGGTTGCAGTGACCTGAGTAGCATCCCAAGGTTTTGAGTTCAAATCTTCATAGAAGTGCGAATTTTAGATTGAGTTGTTTGAGGGGCTAAGTTCCCAATTTAAAAAGGCTACATATATCTGGTTGGATATAGAGGCTAGGTAAAAAATACTCTTCTCTAAAAAAAACTGATGATCAAGTGTTTGGTTTGACTCCAGCTCCATCAAACAATGGTCAAACAGACCCTTCTCTAAAAAAACTAATGATCAATAGTGTATGCTCCAGCTCCATCAAAAAATAGTCAAACAGACCCATATATACTATAACTAAAGAACTTCCGAGTCTAATTTCCACCTGCGATTGCCCAACAACCATAGGCAGATCCCAATGCATATATACATAAGTAAAAAGAAATTTATAAGAAAAGAAAAAACAACTCCTTTATTAGTATATTGTGATGCATATTTCATCAATTCATATTTCTAATCTTGTTATATTTAGAATGTTTAAAAATATATAAATTGATCCCCCGTATAAAAATAGATACGCCACTGCCAACAACCTCCCCTCCACCAATGGATCATCGCGTTTGTGACGATCAGCTGTGTCCACCGCCCCCATAACTCAGATGGCCACCTGAGCCACCTACCCCTGCATCATAGCCAACCTTGAAAAGCAGTCCTCTTGAACAATCTCACCTTCTTGGCTTCTTCCCCAACCTTCCGCTTTATTTAGCAGTTGAGACTGTTCAAGAAAGGCTGCTTTGATCTTGGTCATGATATATAACGGAGTACTATACTAGGTGACAAATATCAGAAGCAGGAGCTCAGCGATTCCACGAGGTTTTCCAGTTGGTCTTCCCCACCTCACCGGAGATAAACGAGGAGAAGCAGGAATTTGGCCGGCGATTTGATGGTGAATTGGTTACTACTACTAAGTTGGAGGCGATTCCACTGAATGTCTACCCAAAATTGATGCGCCTCGTGCTCTGCGATTCCGTTATAAAATTGAAAGCGAAACTGAAAAAAAAAAGCAGAAAGCGACATCCGACGAGCGATCATGTGGTTTCTGTTTCGGCAACTCACCTTCAGTGGTTACCGGTGGCGTTATGTTAGCCGGCGACGGCGCCGGCGGCGGCCCCGACAGCTGCAGCAGCGGCCGGCCGGAGAAGAACGAGTACGCCTCGAACCGGAAGTTGCACCGCACGCCGAAGACTCTGCCGCCGGGCTTCCCGACGAAGTACTTGGGCGTCATCCTCCTGATTATGTCCCCGAGGCAGCTCCGGCAGTCGGCCTCCGACATGTCCGGCGTGCACTGCGCCAGCGAGAAGATCCTCGGGTACGTCGCGTCGTCGAACCCAACCTCCCCCGTGCCGAACCGCCTGACCCGGTCTGCCGCCGCGTAGTCGGCGGTGGCGTTGACGAGCCGGCCGGAGGCGGCGTCGTACGCCGCCGCCTTCGCCGCGCTGACGTTGTTGTAGTTCCAGGCGACGAACATCCCACGGTTGTCGGTGACGTTGGCGAGGATGTCCTGGTCGGAGTAGCGGAGGATGCAGGGGTCGTTGAACAGGGTGGCGCGCTTGTTGAACGCGCAGAGCTGCTGCGCGGTGTCGAAGGCGGTGGCGACGCAGGCGGCGCAGGAGGAGGCGTTGGTGTCGCCGCGGCAGAGCGCGATGGCGTACACCTTGTCCGGCGCCGTGCCGGCGGCGCCCTCGGCGAAGAGGGTCGGGGAAGACGAGGCGTTGCCGGGGAGGCTCCTCTCGAGGGCGCGTACGTTGGCTTGGTAGGCGCTCCCCTCCGTGTAGTTGCCGGCGGTGGCGTTGCAAAGCTGCCACGGAAGCGGCTGCGCTTCCGCGAGCGGAGGCGCGTGGAGGAACGCCACGAGGAGGGCAACTGCGGCGAGGTTGTAGCAGAGAGAAAGAGCATGACGTTGCCGGCGCCGCATGGCCGTCGCCACCGCCGTCGGCATGGTGGTCTTAGCTCGAGGAGAGGCTGCAGTCGCAGAGGAAATACTAGAAGAGCGCTGGGGCTAGGGAGTTGACTGACTAGAATTTTGAGTTGACTAGGACAGACACGTGTCCATAAGCCACCAAACAGTATAGCCAACTATTAACTTCAAATAGTCAAATTAATAGTTTATTCATATAATATTTATCTATAAATATATATATTACATCATTAATATTTGGTCACATCTCTCATACACACAGCATCTTGGAGATCGTTTTGTAATTGGCTACAAATCTGTAACCTATTTTTTTCCTCTCCTCTTTTATTTCCTTCATATATGTTTATAGTTAGTTTATAGCCTTGGTACCGTATTTTCTTTTTAAGATGGTAATTTGGTTCATAAAATTTTAATAAGCACTCCCCAATTTTATATTACAAGTCGTTTTTGATTTTTTTGTCAAAAGTTTTTAGATATGACCAAATTTATAAAAAATATGTCAATATTTTAAACATATTATCAAATATATTTAATGTTAGATTCAATGAAACTAATTTACTAATTTTTTAAATTTTTTTGATGAAAGTAAAAAATTCGAGAAAAAAAATCATCGGATGGAGTAGTATTAATTCTGGTTCAATATCGTCCTCGGAAGAAACTGAGATGTCACCTGACCAATTATAGTCAGCACTCCATTAATAAATATATCTCCTGTATCCCTTGTTCATTAGCGTAAGCAAAAAGGAAACATTAATTTTGAAAAATTGAATAAACCTGATCCCTGTTGCCCAGGGCATTGACTAACCAGGTAATAGGGGCACACACATTATTTCTTCGTTTCTTCCCTTAGGACTCATTTGGCTCAAAAAATTTTCAAATTATTATTATAGGAACTGAAACCATAGGATTTTCTCATATATGCATCATTTATTTCATAAAAATGGATAAAACCTTATTGATCTATAGGATTTTTAAATACGAGGTAAAACCTCTTGAAAAAATTTCTATGGATTAGAATGTATGTGACGTCCTAATTCTTTATTGAATAAGATACATCCTAATTCTTTACTTTTCTATGATTTAAAAATTCTTTTGAGCCGAATAATACCTTAATGATTGATGTGAATGAGGGAGCAATACTAACATTTGTCAAAGGCTGTTGCTAGCCAATATTCGCCATGTGGCACAATGGAATTTAGGCGTTTTGAAAAAGGTAAAAACTTATGGAACTTAGATGAATTATTGAAATATCTGATATCGAACTGAAGCTCGGATGAATTTGATGAACTAAGTTACCTAGAAAAAGAAGGCCCGAGTCACACCATCCGCTGAGCTGTAACATAATTACATGAGACAGTGAAAAAGATTGTCTTAGTCGTAGGGTTTAAAACCGTTAGTAACCCTGAAATCCGGACTTTCCAGATCGGATCAAAATCACAAATAGTTTGTTTTTTCAGAGTTTGAAAAAAACCAACTTAAACTTTAAAATTTTGACAAGAATTATCTAGATTTCATCGTTTTCATCGGCATATTGATGGTTTTTGTGAAATTTAAAAATATCGCTTATATATGAGCAGTTTTTATTGAGTATGGGGATGGTGAACCCTGGCGCACGGTGGTCAAAAATGAAGAACATACTACCAACCAGACTCGATGACCAATCGTTGTCTTTGATGTACCAGCTGAAAGGGCGGCAGAGATGTCAAGATCAAGGAGGAAAAAAACAGAGACTAGGCTTCCCTGCAGTCTATTGTAATTGTATTATTTGAAGATGCTCAGGTGATAAGATTGATAGAAAGATTAGTTTTTGGCTGGCGGGACCGGCGGCTACGCAAGATTGAGTACCTTTTTGATCAGGCATTTTTTAGTCCCTGTCACATCGGATGTTTTGTACATTAATTAGAAATATTAAACGTAGATTAAAAATAAAACCCATTCATAACCTTAGACTAATTTGCGAGACGAATCTAATGAGCCTAATTAATCCATGATTAGCCGATATGATGCTACAGTAAACATGTGCTAATTATGGATTAATTAGGCTTAAAAAATTTGTCTCGCGAAATAGCACTCATTTATACAATTAGTTTTATTATTGGTCTATGTTTAATACTCTTAATTAGTACTCAAACATCCGATATGACATGAACTAAAAATAAGTCCCTAGATCCAAACGCCACCTCAAGATCAACTCGGAAAAACTAATAGGAGATAGGCCCTGTTTAGATCCTCCGCCAAATTTTTACACCCCGTCACATCGAATATTTGAACACATGCATGGAGTACTAAATATAAATGAAAAAAATAACTAATTACACAGATTGCGACTAATTTGCGAGACGAATCTTTTAAGCCTAATTGCTTCCTGTTTTGACAATGTGGTGCTACAGTAAACATTTGCTAATGACAGATTAATTATGCTTAATAAATTCGTCTCGCTGTTTACAGGCGGATTCTGTAATTTGTTTTGTTATTAGAGTACGTTTAATACTTCAAATGTGTGTCCGCATATCCGATGTGACACGCCAAAATTTTACACCTCTGAATCTAAACACACCCATAGTATACGCGGTTGATAAATGAGTGAGCGATATTTTGGCAATCATACGATTCGGAAACGAGTTTTTTTTCCATGCCAATTTAAATGTTTAGCGTCACTTACCTCTTCCTTTTAAGGATCATTTTCGTTAGAGATTACACTTGGATCTTTTTTTGTCATCACATCTGTTGATCTTATTCTACCCCACAAAAATTGCTTGTTTGTCATAATTTTTTTCCCACAAAAATTGCTTGTTTGTTACGGAGTTGAGGGACTATGGTCGTTTGCCATGAAGTTAAGAGGCTCGGTAAATTTGTCACATACAGTCTCATCTTTTTTTTGTTATGGTTATGGGTATACGTCAAAATTTAAATTTTAAAACTTAATTTTTAATTTTTAAGTTGATTTTGTGGTTTTTTATTTATTTTAGGGCATTTGCTTTTTAATCGCTAAAGGCATGTATATAAAAGTGTTTTCCACCAATCTTTTTTAGTTGAGTGCTTGATTGGAACTTCTCTATTTTGCCACGACACCATTAGAAAATATTGAATTTTTCATCATATTCATCCTTTTTTATCTTCTTCCTCTCACTCCTCTCTCTCCACTTTCGACTCGTGCCAACCGCTGCCACCTTCGACTCTTGCTAACCGCTACACATATGTTGGCAAATAAGGATTTTTTTTTGTTTTCGTGTAAGCCATGTTGTATTATAATGAAATGCTAAATATATTCCAACGAATATTGGAGTGGATTTAAGTTGATGTTTTTACTATAGGAAGCATCATCTTTTCTTTGGCCAACCACCGAATTAGGATTCATGGTTAAATTCAAAGGTGGGGGAGTCAGGGATAACCCCTTGAGGTGAAAGGAAGATCATGGAAGGGGGCAGAACAACAATAGGCATGGAGGTAGTAGGGCGGGCAGGTAATGGTGCCGTTCTCCGAGCCGTGGGGGAAAAAAGGTGATGGAAAGTGATGACCAGGTTAAATAGGGGCCTTTTAGAAACAGCTAATTAGTACTTTATCTATTTATAAATACTTGTCACTGAGATAGTAATATTTACTTTCATTTTTGATCACTTGTCCTTTTTTTAAGAAAAAGAATATACAGTAAATACTTAAAAAAGATGCCATATTCTCCATGTTTCATCCATCCTAGTATAACCATTCAAAAAATATTGAAGGTCAAAGTAAACAAAAGTTTAAAAATTAATAGTGCTGTGTATTTGCAAACAGGGGTAGTTACATATAGGTCTACGTGTAGATGGTTGCAATACTTCTTGTTTTTCAAGATATAGCAAAATATAGAAGTGGTTTCCAAGATAGCTTAACAGGATTTTTTTAAAAATATAGCTTTTTTCACTGATTTTACAGAAATATACACGTTTAAAAGTAAATGGTAGAAATATACCATTGTCGTAGAAAGGAAGTGCGAGACCGCACGATGAACGAGTGCGCGACACGGCGGCCTCGCACGCTGATGACTTGACACCGTGCGACCTCGCACGACTAGTACGTGAGACTACACAAACTCACACGATTAATAAATTAATTTTAATAATTAGCAATTAATTAATTAATTTTATTCTTTAAATTAGCATTATTAATAATTAATTAATCATTAATTAGGATGATTAATTGCGTCATTAGCGTCCATTCCAGCCATCTCACTTGGCCAACCTTCCAGACCGAGGCAATGTCAGGGAGACTGAGCGATCTCGCTCTGTCATCTATCGGGTTTTGGTTTCGTGATTTCGTCGCGATTTTGTTACGTCGAACCACGACGAAGGTCTATTCGTGCAAATCTATTCAAATCTCGTATATTTTTGAGAAAAAAGATCTTTAACAGTATAATTTCAAATTTTTTTCAGCTTAACAGAAAGCTAAACAAAATACACATGTAAAATATCTTCCAAGGTACTGAGCCAACACATGTGAGGCTGTTAAGGTACTTTCTCTGTTTTACAATACCCTCTGTTTTAAAATAAAACAATTTATGATATGATGTGATATAATAGGTTTTTACTTTTCATGCGTTCCAAATAATCCTGTACAGTTGCCAGATTTTGTCATTTTTGTTGGGCTGCCTCAGCGGTTGGGAGCATTGAGATTTGAGATGGCTCGCCACGTTTTCGTAAAAAAGGAAAAAGAAAAAAGGGAGATGGCTCGCCACGGTAATTCGAAAGTCAATGAACCATTTCCACCAGTCAAACACTCCGGGCCCACCTATCACTCGACTACTCGAATTCCGGAACCTCCTCTAGCCGCCTCGTTGTGACAAGTTACCATTACCATCGCCAGCAGCCCAGCACAATGCGCGCGGCGCGCCGCCCCCGTTCCTACCTCGCCGGCGTCGCCGCCGCCGCCGCAACCTTCCTCCTCGCCGTCCTCCTCCACGCGCCGCTCGCCGTCGGCGAGGATGAACCTCCGCCATGGGTCCTGTGCGCGCCATACCCTCCCAGCGGCAACTACCCGCAGAACAGCACTTACCAGGCAAACCTCGACCTCCTCTCCACCACCCTCCCCAAGAACACCTCCTCGTCTCCAGCCATGTACGCCACGGCCACCGTCGGGGACGTCCCCGACAAGGTGTACGGCCTCGCGCTGTGCCGCGGCGACGCCAACGCCTCCGCCTGCGAGCGCTGCGTCGCGGCCGCCCTCCGCGACGCGCCGCGGAGATGCCCGCTCGTCAAGGACGTCCTCATCTTCTACGATCTCTGCCAGCTCCGCTACTCCAACCGCAACTTCTTCCTCGACGACGACTACCTCGTCACCACCTACACGCTCCAGCGCTCCCGCCGCGTGAGCGCCGCGGCGGTGGCGGTGGCGGCGTTCGACGCGGCCGTCGCCCTGATCGTCAACGCCACCGCGGACTACGCGGCGGCGGACTCGTCGAGGCGGTACGGCACGGGGGAGGAGGAGGGACTCGATGACAGCAACCGCCCCAAGATCTACGCGCTGGCGCAGTGCACGCCGGACAAGACGCCGGAAGTCTGCCGGAGCTGCCTCTCGACGGTGATCGGGCAGCTTCCCAACGAATTCAGCGGGAGGACGGGAGGGGGCATGTTTGGGGTGTGGTGCAACTTCCGGTACGAGGTGTTCCCTTTCTTCTCCGGCCGGCCGCTGCTGCAGCTTCCGGCGTTCGTGGAGACGCCGCCGCCTTCGCCATCGGCGACCGGAGGAGGTGAGCAACACAAACCACTTTTCTCTTTTGGGTGAGCAACACAGATTAATTAATTAATTGCAGATAATCTTGCAAAAGACAAACTAGTATGACTCTGCCGTGGAAATTCCACGGCAAAATATACAGTCTCTGAGTACAGTGCACAGTTTCTGAAACTCTGAAACTAATTGTATTTACTTGCAGAGAAAACGAAAAATAGGATTGGTGCTGTTCTAGCCATAGTTATGCCTACAATAGCTGCAATACTGCTCATGGTTGTCGCATTCTTTTGTTGCTGGAAGAGGATCAGGAGACGACCAGAAGAACAGACGTTTCTGCCTTGTAAGTCTGCTAAAATTTATGATATGTTAGCACATCAAGAAATGGATATGTTTGTTGACCGGCAGGGAAATGGTGGTTGAATTGAGAAATATTTGTTTTTATTTGATTTCGTTATCTTGAATCTTGATGCCAAACTGTGTCCCCAGCTAGCTTCTAGTGGAATCATATTTCCCTTCTTTTTTTGAACGAATGAAATCAGACTTCTTGATAAGCTTAATCTTGTTTTATCATCTTTGTCCCAACAGATTCAATTAGTTCAGATGATATTCAGAGCATTGATTCGCTTATACTTGATCTACCAACACTACGAGTTGCTACAGATGATTTTGCTGATACTAAAATGATCGGCAAAGGAGGATTCGGTATGGTTTATAAGGTACACAATCATACCACATGTACATTTGTCAGTTATATTTTGTCGATTATATAGCAAGTATCTTTACCTGGATAGGGAGTCCTACCTGATGGCCAAGAAATAGCTGTGAAGAGGCTTTGCCGGAGTTCCAGACAAGGAATAGGAGAGCTGAAAAGTGAGCTAGTTTTGGTTGCCAAGCTTTACCACAAGAATCTTGTAAGGCTTGTTGGTGTTTGCTTGGAAGAGCAAGAGAAAATACTTGTCTATGAATATATGCCAAATAGAAGCCTTGATATCGTTCTTTTTGGTACAGTTTTCTCACTAGTAGTTTTTCCAAAAGAAAAAAGAACAATTATACTAGTGCCAAATGCCGTCAGAGTTATTAGTTACATTACAATGCTATGGTTTTTCTTGTTTGAGCCTCAGATACATACAAGAACAGGGAGCTAGATTGGGGGAAAAGATTCAAGATTATAAATGGGATTGCTCGAGGCTTGCAATACCTTCATGAAGATTCTCAATTGAAGATAGTGCACCGGGACCTGAAAGCAAGCAACATCCTATTAGACTTTGATTACAGCCCTAAGATTTCTGATTTTGGCCTTGCGAAGATATTTGGAGGGGATCAATCAGAAGATGTCACTAATCGAATCGCTGGAACATAGTAAGTATGATTATGGCCAACATTTATCAAAGTTAAGGTAACAAAGTATAATACTAGGTTGTAATGTAATGTTCTTTGTCGCAGTGGATACATGGCACCAGAATATGCCATGCGTGGTAATTATTCAATCAAATCGGACGTGTTCAGCTTCGGCGTTTTAGTATTAGAGATTATCACCGGAAGAAGAAACACTGGCTCATATGATAGTGCGCAAGATGTTGATCTCTTAAACCTTGTGAGTACTTCAAGTCTGTTCATGAATAATTAACCAAACTTAACGACATATATATCACTTGAATAAATCAACCAATCTGGTGCAGGTGTGGGAGCACTGGACAAGGGGAAATGTTGTAGAGCTGATTGATCCATCCTTGGGCGACCATCCTCCAATCGAGCAGATGTTGAAGTGCATCCACATTGGGCTGTTGTGTGTTCAGAAAAAACCTGCGAGCAGGCCGACGATTTCATCGGTAAACATCATGCTTAGCAGCAACACTGTTCGTCTCCCTTCTCTATCCAGGCCAGCCTTCTGCATCCAGGAGATTAGTGCCGGTGACAGCTCTAATCCGTATTCAGAACGCTATCCAAGACTAAGACATTCTGGATACTCTGATAATTCAACAGTGGTGTCTTCAAATGATATGTCAATTACAGAGCTTGTGCCGAGATGAATCCTGAATTCTTACTACAGTCGCCGAACCAGTACTTCTAGATTAGCTGAATGTACAGGCCCTACCTCATCACATTGTATTGAAACTAGCCAGAGTGGATGATAAAAGTCATGAGTGATAATGATGTATCATCATATCATGTATGTGGCATGATGAACTGTCACTTGTTGTCAATTATGTTGTTAAACATACGAGAGTGATGTGGAAAGCTCTGATTTTTTTTCTGTAGAACTATTCAATGCATGGAAAAAACTTGTTTACTTCCAAGACAGACAATCGCTGATAGAGCCATAAGAATGACAGTTTTTGCCTTTTTGGACCAGGAATTTTCTGTGGATCGAGCAATGCCCGCAGAAAGGGGGCACTGGGGCTAGATTATGTTAGAAAACGATAGGTAAATTAAAGATGTTCGAACACAAGCTATTGTGGCTTTAAATTTATGCTTCTACGTAGCTCAAGACTTGCTGTGTTGGGACAGCAGTGTTTTCTAGAAGGCAGTTGTATCTAGGACGTGTTTGGTTGGGCCAAATTCGGCCCGGACCTGAGATCCCAGCGCTAAGGAGAAAGTCCAATGTAACTCCTTCAAATATATGCCAGATTTAATTCACATCCCACAACCGCAAAACGGGCTATAGCAGCTCCCTTAGAGCATCTCCAAGAGACTCTTGAAAATAACTATCTAAATTTAGAGAGTTAGCTCTCTTGTAAAATGAAAAACACTATACTGCTCCAGCAGGTTTTCTAAATTAGACTCTCTATATTCAAAGGCCTGCCACGTCAACCAACAACCCCCGATCTCCCGTCTTTTTAGATCGCAGCTACTGCGTCTCTTGGTCCTGTTCGTACGCCGCCGCAAGGGAACTCTGCATGCCACTAGATCAATTTGAAGCCGCGATCCGCACTAGCCACCACACACGGGCAGCATTGCCACGTCCAGCCGGCGGCACCGCACAGCAAGGACCATCGCCTGGCAAGGGGCAACACGCACGCGGCAGCCTGCTCGTGACGGCGTCGCTGTTGGCCACACGCAGCTTCAGGGGCATCACACGGCAGCCTGCTTGTAGCATGTGATTGCAGCCAGCTAGGAGGTATGTTTTAACATTTGTATAAATAATTCGGCTGACATTGAATTAGTCTAGTTGATCAGAGAATTTTGTTCTTGTTCCATACAGTTCAAGGTGTGTCCACGATGGATTCTGAAGATGAATTCTATGATACATGTGTATGGAATGAAATACTCGAGTCCTCACACAATGAAGATGGTTTATATATTACTGCCACACACATAGTTGCAGATGACAATGACAATCAACAATATCGCCGAGGTTCTGTCGAGGGACATCATGTATTGAATCGAGATAGGCAATCCGGGCACGACAGACTTTTTCAAGACTATTTCTCGAATGATCCTACGTATGGGCCGAACTATTTTAGGCGCAGGTTTGTAGTTTCCCCTTGTAGTAAGATTTTTCTTTTGTATATACACCGTACCTATGGCTAATTAATTTGTCTTGTGCCATAGATTTCGAATGAGGCGCCATGTGTTTGTTTGTATAATGAACGCGGTTGAGAAGCATGATGACTACTTTGTGCAAAAGAGAAATGCAGCTGGTACTTTAGGACTATCTTGTTTGCAGAAGGTCGTGGCCGCATTTCGAATGATAGCTTATGGTGTAGCGGCTGACACTACAGATGACTATGTATGTATTGGGGAGAGTACTGCTCTTGAAAGTTTAAGAAGGTTTGTCACAGCTGTTGTTCAGGTATTTGGACCTGAGTACATGAGATTGCCTAATGAGCAAGATACTGCTAGATTATTTGCAATTGGTGAGAGTAGAGGTTTTCCGGGAATGCTTGGCTCTATAGATTGCATGCATTGGACCTGAAAAAATTGCCCAGTTGGATGGAAAGGTGTGTATCGGGGACATAAAAAGGAGCCAACAGTTATACTAGAAGCAGTTGCCTCTAAAGATCTTTGGATCTGGCATGCATTCTTTGGGATGCCAGGCTCGCATAATGATATCAATGTTCTTCAAAGATCTCCTATATTTGCAAGGCTTGCTGAAGGTGAAGGTCCACAGGTTAATTATAGCATCAATGGGAACGACTATACAATGGGTTATTATCTCGTAGATGGCATCTATCCATCTTGGGCCACATTTGTGAAAACCATACCAGAGCCACAAGGCAACAAGAATAAGTACTTTGCCAAGGCACAAGAAGCTTGTAGGAAGGATGTTGAACGAACATTTAGGGTTTTCCAAGCTCGTTTTGCTATCATTCGAGAGCCAGCTCATGTGTGGGATGAGGAAACACTTGGATTAATCATGAAAGCTTGTGTCATTATGCATAACATGATTGTCGAGGATGAGGGTATCGACGAAGATGATTTTAATACGATGACATAGGAGAAAAGGTGAAAATATCACATGATCGTATACCTGAACTAGATGAATTCATTCAAAATTACAAGAACATTCAGGACAAGGAAACTCACACACAGCTTCAAGCAGACCTTGTTGAGCACTTGTGGAAAAATCATCCTGATCTATATAAGAATATTATTGTTGAATGATTTTATTTACTGTTAGGAAATAATTGTTAAATAATTTTATTTGCTTTTAGAATATTATCTTATATTCATGCAGACTATAGTTGCTAGAAGAAACATTTGTATTTTTTATTGAGTTATTGAACAGATTGTGAACAAGGGTATCATGATTTTGTATTTCCATTCAATTCTTGAATAGACTGTGCAAAAGGCCATGTCTCAATCTGATTGTGACAAGAACAGGGATGCAGTATTCACATGTGTCGATCTGAGAACAAGTACTGCAAATATATTAATAGGGACTGCAAATGTGGCAATCTGAGAACAAGTACTGCAAAAGTACTGGAAATGTGGCAATCTGAGAACAACTACTTTAAATATGTACAAAGGGTAACTAGAAAATAAAGACATTAACACATCTAATTATTTAGGCGACTTGCACATATGTCATTCTTGCGCACTTCGTAGTACTGATGTTGGTCAGGGCTCATGTGACTTGTATCGACTTTCATAATTCTCTCGTCTTCCAGTTTCTTGTTGAACTCAAATTCTTTCTTTTTGAACTCAAATTGGTCCCTTTGTAACTCAAGTTTTTCTTTCTCCAGTCTGATCCTTTCTTCCTGCAATGCAAAGGCTTTCTTCAACCACTCCTCTTTCTTCAACTCCTTCTCTGTCATCGGCTTCTTTCTTTTTTGACAAAAGATAATCCAATGCTTCGATGCTAGAATGTTGTCGAAATTTCTGCTTCTCCTTCTACTCTGGAGGTCTCTGAAGTGCATTATTTGAATGCTGATTCTCATCAGCACTAGCAGCAGGCAGCAATGCAGGAGCCGATGCAGGACTTGAGTTGGCTACAACCTTCTGCTTTTTACTGATTGTCTTCTGGGTTTCCATCTGCTTCTGCCTATCTGCCCACTTAGCTGTCCCTTTCAATAATTTCCAACAATGCATGTATGGAAATTGCCTATGCTGTTTATCTTCATTAATAAACATTTTCAATGCATCAGCTTGCTACATACTGGACAAAGACAAATGTGTGAGATGCATCCAAATCAAATACAATTGAAAAAAAGAGAAAGGTGTGTCATCAAACCTTGTCATCGATAGTCACTCCACTTTGATTTCTGTTCTCAATCTTTGAAAGACAATTAGCAAAGAAGTTCACATCGTGTTGTATACCAGACCAACGGTTCATCAGAGACCCTTGCGTTCGATTAGACGAGAAATCCTTGTGGGCATGAAAATGTGCATGTATCCGTTTCCAATATGTTGCACGTGATTGGTCCACACCTCTCACTGGATCCAAACTCACATTTAGCCACGATTTCACAAGTTGTTCGTCCTCTTTAATTGTGAAATTTTTTGATCTTTTCGGAATTCCTTTCCCTGCAGCTTGAACCTCATCTTGTGCTACTGCTTCCTGAGCAGGAGGTGCATTTTCAGATTGGCCATCAACAAAGCTGTTTGTAATCAGGTTAGTGTAATATCCCCTGAATCCATGGCACCTGTGATAACAAATAACAAAGAAAGAGTTTATCCTTGCTATGACAATCAGACTTGATTGATGCATACCCATGCCTCAAGTAACCTCAGCCTGTTCTACAAGTGCAGGAAATAAATTCAACACCATGATGAACTACTGTGAAGGAACTACCATAGGTACAGAGCAATGCATTACTCTCTGGAAGTGTAACAGCTGCACAGCGACAAGAATAATACTGAAAAAACTAACCTTGCCCATTGCTTTGCATCGATGCTACAAAACAAACAATAATATTAATTTCCAATCTAAATGTCACCCTAAAACTAGAAAAAATGTATCAGTTCAGTCTAAACAAATTGCTATTACTGATGATGACAGAACCAAACATCACCTTCTAAAATTACTACATAAACTCAACAAGATCACTTCTGAGTGCAATTATTCCTAAATAAGAGGATATTCATAATTCAACCCTCGAGTACAGAATATACCAAAATTCATATGAATCATATCGGTATAATATAGGAGCAAGATATGGACAATAATCATGACAATTCATTTCTAGATTTTCTTTTTATGAACTAAATCAATTTTGCTCAGAGGAACACATTGCTTTGAACAAACTGAGAAGCCAAATAACATGAACAAGGCCTCACCAGAAAAATCCTCCTCACTGTCGAACTGTTCTACACCTGGGAAAGAGAACTGTTGCATCTGGACACCGAATCCGGTGGGAGGCACCACCCGCCGGCGCAGCAGCCCGACCCCTCCGTTTTCCATCCAATCCAAATTCACGAGCTCATCGCAACCATCGGAATCTTGGCTTCCTTGACCCACGGAACTACCGGCGAACTGGGGAATCTGAGAACATCGGGCGCCATACCCCCCGCGTGCAGCCGCCGGAACAGGAGGACGCGACGGCCGGGACATGAGGTCGCTTGAGAGGGACGGGGACGGGCAACAGACGAGACGAGATGAGCCCCAGGAGGCCCGCGAGAGCCGAGAGGTGGGGGAGGTGTCCTTGGAGGATGGCATGGTGGGAGGCAACCAGTACTCTGCCGGCGGAAGTCAATGGAAGAAGGAACGAGGTCAAGCGCGACAGGGTTTGTTTGCGGGAAATTGCGGCCACAACACGCGGGAAGGAAATCTCGAGCACGCCAACTGGCCGGATGCCGAGCCATGCGAGCTGTCCAAAAGTAGCGAGCGGAGGGAAAGAGATGCAGAGCTAGCCAGTTTGGAAAGCCATGTAGAGAGTCTGTTGGAGGCTATTTTTCTCTCATAATAGCTAAATTTAGCTTTACAAGATTATTTGGCTAGTCTCTTGGAGATGCTCTTATCTATCAATACTGGTTCAATTGGCCTCCCCAAGTGGTTTAGATAGCCGTTTATCCTGCATGGCATCGACGCCCACATATAAGACCCCTTATCACCTTCTTCGTCACCTCTCCCTTCTCTCCCTTTCCCCTCTTCCCTCTTGCTCACTCCTCTCACACTTACAGCAGCAGTACAGACTAGAGGCTGGGAGGGCGGCAGCGAGCTGGAGCCAAGGAGGGCATCGCGGCTCCTCCCCTCTTCCCACCGTCGGGGAACCGCGGTTCATGGTGGCGCGACGACAACTTGCTCGATTAGTAGGGGCAACCTCGATTTCGTCTCCATGCTGGCGCGCCGCTCGTCTCCGCCCTCCTCCACGCCGTTGATTATGCGGCATTGCAGCCTCTTCCGGCTCCCTCAAGTCCTCCCTCATGTCGGTGCTTCCCACTTCGATATCGGGTAGTTGCAGGTGAGATCGGCGGCAGCATGGGAGATCGGCGGTGAGGAGTCTCGTCAGGCCGCCGCCGAGGCGCGATGGCGGAGGCATGAGCTCGGGGTTGCGGGGACGTGTGAGGTTCGTCGCCGCGTGCTCCTCTTCGGGCTGTCGACGAGCGTGCAACTTCTGAAGGCCTGCGCCGCGAACTCCTCAAATCAACCTGATTTCCTCATATCACGCCGAGGTTGGTGCCATTGTCCTCGCCGCTCCTCTACTGCTACAACAAGCCACCGTCACACCTCCACGACACACATGTCCCGGCGCGCTGCACTCCCGGTGTACCACGGCTCGTCTTCACCAGCGAAGGGACGCGCCGTGTTAGCATATATTTCATGTAAGGCATGATTGCCATATGTTTCTGTTTTATAGCCGATCCTCCTCATATCTCTCGTGGTGTTGTTTCTATAAATTGGTTGAGTAGATAAGGAAAGTATTGCGTTGTGATCAATCCAATCTGCATTGAGTCAATCACTCTAACATGGTATCAGATTATACTCTCGCTTTCGCTCTCTAAACCCTAAACCTACCTGGCGCTGTGCGCCCAACCGACGCCCAGCCTCTCACCATGGCATCGCCATCCTCCTCCTCTGACGCCACCCTTGCCAAGGTGGTCCAAGCCATCGCTGACTCCATCCGCGCCAGCTATGACCACCCGAAGGTCTCATGATTGATCCAGCCACCGCCAAAGCAATCGCCAACACCGTGGCCACCAAGGACGAGACGATGGCCCGCGATGCCCTCGCCTCCTTCCTCACCCCTCTCCTTCAAGCTCCGGTGTCTGCTTACCGACGCCTCGTCCGTACTCGTCGACGGGACACCTCCCACTGCAATCGGCCATGCCTCTTGCATTCGTTAGTCTTTCGGCGCCTGCATTGGGCATCCTGCCCACGCCGGCTGTGCCTTTCCCGGCGGCAGCGTCCACCCGCTGACCCAGTCTGACCTCCCGTGCCTCGTGGCGCGCCCTGGTGCCCTGCCGCTGGCTCCGGATCAACTCCCCATGCTGCAGCTGCCCGTCTTCCAGGCGGCGCCTTCGGCCCTGGACACCGACGCCCTCGCTGCCCTCCATCTGCAAGCCATTTGTAACGCCCTGATTTTCGTCCCGTCGAAAAACCAATTTTATTAAAATCCTATATTCAAAAATTTGGTTCTTCAAATATATTTAGAATTTTATGCCAAAGATCTCAATTGATTTATTTTCTTGTGAATCCAAAACCTTGATCATGATATCGTCTCCCAAAATTAAATTTCTATTATTCGAATTTTGAAGTTCGAATTTCCCCTCCTAAACCTTTCCAAAAATTCGTACGATTGAAATTTCAATTTTGGATTTTTTAATCGTGTCGTCAAATAATCTCTTTTCCATTCAGGGAGTCTAAAAATATTTATTTTTAGACTTTGACCGCCTGACAAATATTTCCTATACGTGGGCATATCAAAACCAATATTTCTACGCACGTATCGTTATTCCTGTTGGATTTAATCGCACACCGATAGAACCGGCAAAAAAAACCGAGTTTTTCCTTCAATTATTCTTTTCTAAGTAAAATCCTCGCATTTGGATCTTGGAATAATCGTGTCCTAAATTATCCCTCCATTTTTCTATCAGTGCTAAATTATTTTGTTTAAAGCCTTACCCGTTCCTTTCGTTCCAAGTTATTTTCCTAAAACCAAAGCCCATCCAAATAAATTTTCTATCTGTCCAAAAATCCTAAACAAATCATTAAAATTTTCAGTCCAGTTACGATTTCTTTTACAAGTCCAAAAGGATATTCACAGCCACGGGCAAAAATGTGAGTATACAGGCATACATGCACATATTTTCTTCTCTGTCTCCCCTGACACCCCATTAATCACGTGAAAACAAATAAACAGGCAGCAGCAGAGAGAAGCTGTCCACCGTCCCTTTCCCTGGCAAGCTCCTCATGCTCCCTGTCTAGGACTAAAGCAAACGCTGAGTCCACCGTGCAGCACCGGCCACCGTCCTCGCCCTCCTGTGCTGCCCTGCCGTTGACGTCAGCCGAACAGGGCAGTCGGCCCCGCTCGACTGAGCTGCCTTCGTCGTCATCCGCCGGTTGCGACGACTATAAAAGCCGTCATTTTCCGCTCACTGTCACCGTCTCTTCTCCATGCCAAACCAGTGGCTGCTGCCATCACAACGACGGGCCGGACGCCGTCGTCATTCGGCCAAGCCGCCTGGCCGAACGCTCAGCACGGCCGTCGCCCAGGCCGAGCCAAGCCCCCGGCCGTCTCCCGGCCAAGCCGCCCGGGTCACCTTCCTGTCCGTCGTTCGGCCGACCCGCTCGATGTCTAGCTGAGCTGCCCGAGTCGCCTCCCGGCCGTGCGCTGCGGCGTACCGTGCCGACGAGCCGCCACGCCAGGCCGCCCTTGCGTCGCCCGGCCGACGCCCTCCCCGAAGCCTTTGGCGTCGCCGCGCCCGGCCGACGCTACGGCGCACTGCCGCGTCGCCGTGCCAGTGCCGCGCCACTATCGGCGCCCTCCCGGCCGAGGCCAGCCCTGGCCGCAGCCGCCGCCCGGCCTACGCCCTTCCCTGGCCGCGCGTCGTCGCCCCCGCTCGGCTCGCCGCCTCCGAGCCGCCATCGCCTTGGTCGCGCGCGCCGCTGGGCCGCCTCCCCAGCCACCGCGGCGCTGCCGTGCCCTAGCCTAGCCGCGCCAGCGCCCGCGCGCCGCGCCGCGCCGCCGCCGCCCCGCTCCGCTCGGCCGGCGCCCCTCCCGCTCGGCCTCTCCTCCCAGTAGAGAACAGAGAAAGAAGGAGAGAGAGAAAGGAAGAAGGAGAGAGAAGGAAAGGATAAGGAGAGAGGAAAAGAAGAAAAGGAAGAAAAAAAAGAAAAAGAAAAGAAAAGGGAGTGGGACGCACTAGTGGGACCCACATTTTATTCTCTTCTCGCGGGCCATTGACCGCAGACTTCCAAAAAGTCTACATTGCCTTCCTCTTGTTGTCGGGCTAAGCCCACGAAATTCTCTATAAAGTCTACATCACCTCCCAGACTTCATTGGGCCAACCAGCCTGATACTCTATCCACAAGTCCATATGACATCCCTCTTGTTCCTCGGACCAAGCCCATAAAGTCCTCCACAAAAGTTTATAAAACATTCCCTATTTCCTCGGGCCGAGCCCAAGAATGGACCTGTAAAAGTCTATATTATATCCTCCGGGCCAAAGCCCACCAACAGTCTCCCTCCTCACCAAAGTCTATTATCTGTCCCCCTGCTCACCCAAGCTCTTTTCTTGAAGTCTGTATTACCTCCCTAACCGGCCTGCTTCATCTTTGGGCTAAAGCCCAAGCCCTCCCAAAATAAAGTCCAAGAATCCTCCCTCTCAACATCACAGCCAAGGAATATTCTTGGGAATATTCCTTTTCAATTTAATAAATCCTTTTTTCATATTTCAGAAAATCCAGTAATCTTCCAAAATTCGTATCTCCCCAACCGTATGTCCAATTGACTCTGTTCAACTTTCATAATTTTTCTAAAAACGAGATCTATACAATGGCACAATTTTTCTATAGTTATTATGTGCTTTATAGGGTTTTGGATGTTTTTCTCTTTTCGAACGCGTAGTGGACTTTTTGGAGATGCAACGGACGCGGATTTTCTCGAAGATTTGAAGACCAACAATAAGGCAAGCCGCTCTTTGATCATATTGCTCCTAGTTTATAAAATGTGTTGATTGCAAACTTGCATGTTTAGCGTACACAATTATTTTGATCGGCCATTGGTCTACGAGCACACGACCGACGGACCAACCTATGTAGTTGCATTATTTTTCGTACGACTTTGTTAAACTTAACCCTTGTCGCTCCACCACAGCAGTACCTCGATACTTGCGCTCTCTGGGCGTAGGTATCGTTTTGCACCATTTTTTTATATTAAGTTTATACATGGTTATCGATGTGAAAAAACTTGGGTTGTGAAAGAGTTATAAAACCCTACTCGGGGAGTCGGTGACTTTGAAAATAAAAAGTTTTTATGGGAGAAAACTTGCGGTGCGAATCCTCTCCTGTGTGGTTTGGTTTCGTAGTCACGCATAAGGACCGATTCCTTTGGGTTTTACATCCGAGCATCTCACAGTACAACCATATGGGTAGAATGGGATGCCCCTAGATGAGTAACTTGCTAAAACATAGATGTCTAACATGTTGGCAGGTGAGGAGCACCGGTATGGTGGAGTTTACGGTAATCTCCTACAGTGGGGGTGTGTCGGGGGTCCATACGATGGGGCTTGAGTAGATGAGGGCCTGAGATTAGCCTGATGCTTGGTGGAGAGATTTCACCCATCTGTGTGACATGGGACATTTATGGTTTGATTAGGGAAAGGCTTTGTCACGAAGTTTCGGTACCGGCCAGTATCGGTGTAAGCTTCGTGTCTTGTAAGAAAAGCGTACAGTCTCTGCAGAGGTTTATTTGAACTGTTCGAACAGTCGTGCCCACGGACAAGGACGAATGTGAGGTGATGCCCATAGCGTAGATTTGTTTTTAAAACTTATTTACTAAAGTGGTTCGTGGGATGGGAACCGTTACTAGAGTCCCTCTTTGTGACGGACGGCCAGCTTTCGTGGTTGGGAACAGGCCTGTGTGACCTAGGGTATAGTTTGGCACCATGGGGCCGAGAGGGCCGGTTTAGGGGCCGAGATGACCGAGTTTGGGTTGGCAGGTCGAGAGGACCGGACCCGGAGTTGTTAACCATGAGACTTGGTTAACGGATGATTGTTGGAGAGAATGTTGGTTTATGTTTTGAAAGTGAAAAGAAGCTAATAAAGGGAAGTTATTTTGAAAACCTACACTTAGACCTTTAAAAGAAAAGTGTTTTAAAATGATTTGCTAAACAAACTTGGCCCTTCTGTGAAGCTTGCATGTACACATTTCCTTGTGGCTTGTTAAGTATGAAAGTACTTATTCACCCATTGTTGTTGTTTTTCTCCTCTTGGCTTAAGTTCAGGAAAAAGATGAAATTGGAGTTTCGTCCCTAAACCCAAACTACTGCCGGTGGATTTGGTGTCCTAGCTTCGCTAAGTTCCGCTACTATTGACTTTGATTGGAGGTTGCAACTTAGGGATTACCCGAAGCTGCAATGTAAAGGTATATTGTATTTATTTAAATCTTGCATTGATTCATCATGTTACCGCTGGTACCAGCATCGTTATCCTAGGACTGGTACCTGTTTTGCAGTTCCGTGGGAAAGCGATTCGCTGTTCTCCTGCGGCACGCCCTCCTCGGTGCCATTTGTACAGTGGCACAGGGGCGGGGTGTGACACCATCGCCATCCTCAAGATCAAGGCGTTGATCCCCATCACCCTCAACCTCACCGCCACAAACTACACCCACTAACGCGTATGTTCCTCGTGGTGTTTGGCAAATATGGCCTAACATACCACATGCTCTTCGATGATGTTCACCCCGAACAGCCGGATTGGGCGCAAATGTATTGTGTCGTCCTCGCATGGCTCTACGGCACCATCTCCAACGATCTCCTTCAGGAGATCATGTCGCCGATGTCCATAATGCGCATCGTCTGGCATAATCTTGAACACTAGTTCCTTGGAAACTACGAAGTTCGCGCCATCAACTTCTTCGCCGAGTTCTATGGCTTCTTCCAAGGCGACATGACCGCCACCGAGTACTGCTGTTGCCTCGGCACCATAGCGGACTTGATGGCCGACCTCGGCAAACCCATCACTAACCGCACGGTCGTCCTCAACTTCATCCAAGGTTTGAATGAAAAATATCTCAATTTGTAGACGATCTTGCCATTGTAGCGACCCTTCCAGACCTTCCTCGAAGTACGCTCGCAACTCCTTCTTGCGGAGATCACCAAGGGTCAGCCGTCTACCGGCACCGCCTTTCTCGCATCCACTGCTGGTGGTGGTGCCCGTGGGAACGACACCGATGGCGTTGTTGCGTTCGGCAACACCAACTCCGGTGACAACAACAACAGTAACAACCGCAACTGTAGCAAAGGCGGCAACGACGACAATTCTGGCTCCAATAGTGACGGTAGGAACCAGACGCTTCCTCGACGACGCAGGCTGCAGGGGTGCTGGCGCGGCCCAGCGCCAAACCCTGCCATGGCCCACCCCCTTCAACCAATGGGCTGGCACCATCCAAATCTCTAGACATGCCCCCGCACTTCTAGGCCAGGCTCCTGACCTGCCTGCTTAGGCCCCCTTCGCTGATGTTGCGCTCGCTGGGCCGCTAGACTTCGTGGGCCACCTGGCCTACCTAGCACACCAGGCCATCCCAGTGCCACAACTCCCTGGGCTGGCATTGTACGCACCTCCTTGCCGATAGCTATCCCGTGGCCCCTCTCCTGGGCCGGCCCGTCTTAGTGGGATCCACAGGCTTTGGCTTGAGTTTTTTTTATTTTTAATTTTATTTATTAAAAGATTTACAAAAATAATTTTCTATTTTGAAAATTTACAAAACTAATCGCCCATGGCCCACTTGGAGGGCGTTTTTTAAAAATCGCCCTCCCAGAGGGCGTTTTTTGTGACGTGGCTGACGGCCGTTGGCCGAGGGGGACGGCCGTCCGAGGGGGCACGGAAAATTTGCAGGCGGCCCCCTCGCCGCCCTCTAGGAGGGCGATTTTTCACTGTTGGGGGGCCGCCTGCAGAGGGCGGCGAGCGATGGCATTTTTGCAGGCGGCCCCCTCGCCGCCCTTTGGAAGGGCGATTTTTGCCCGTGCCGGTTTTGCAGGCGGCCCCCTTAACGCCCTCTGGGAGGGCGATTTTGAGCCCCCCCATATATAAGCCCTCCCCCTCTGCAAATTTTCATTATATTCACTAAAAATCCAGAAAAAAAGGAGAGAGGGGTAAGAGAGAGCTGAAGGAAAGCGGCGAAGCCCTGTCCATTTTTGACTCTACAGCAGGTAAACACAGTATTCTCTTTGAAATTTACGTTGCATTTTAGCTGTACTGTCATATATTTTAGTAGATCTGGAGCATACTGTTTGTTTGTATAATTTAAGAACAAAGGATAGGGTTTAGGGTTTAGGGTTTAGGATTTTAGGGTTTAGGGTTTAGGGTTTAGGGTTAGGGTTTAGGGTTTAGTGCAAACTATATATTTGAGTTAGGACATAGTTATAGAAATTGAGACTTAGGACATAGTGCAAACTATATATTTGAGTTATATGATACATCTGGAGCACGTATCCGATTTGTAGAATTTGAGACCTAGGACAGATAATACATTTTTAGAAACTTTAACTTATGGCGTAGTACATATTGATGAATTCGACATTAGATCCGGTGGTTATGTTTCAAAGTTAGTTAACCTAATTTTTTGTTTCATTAGGCAGAATGTCAAATAAGGTCATGTTTCAGCTAGTACACGGTCAAGGCAACCTTAGATTTGGTCCAGATGGTGTTGATCTGTCAGATTTTAGAATGACATCGAAGGGCATCGATAGGCTTGGCGAGAGAACATTTAAGTCAATTTATAGTTGGTTGCTGCGAGGATTTAGAATAGACCCAGAAGTCAACACAATGTCAGTATCTGTTGTAGTGAGTCGTGCAACAGAAGGTTATTTTTGGGAACTAATGCCCATGGATAGCACTGATGCTTGGAGACGGTATGTGGAGATGACTTTTGAACGCTCATGGCCCCTTGTTATTTTTGTTTCAGTGCATGAAAAGGATAGAAACCTTGGAATAGAAACCGGAAATGTTGAGGGTCCTAGCCATGTGGGCGATTGTGTTGGACCATCAAACAATGACGAAAATCAAACAAGGGTCGTGCAGGCCATGGGCATGGCGGATGAGGGGGAGATAGTCGGTACAATCGTCGATGGAATGGAGAGGGAAGATTCGGATAACGAGCAAGCGGAGGGCGACTTGTCATCCGATGAGGAAGACGATGTAATGCCCACTGATTGGACAAAAGAGGACTTCTCAGGACTTGTTGTCTCATAGGGGCAACATACACCCTGGGAATACAAGGAGAACGAGGTAATTCAGGGTGCTAGGTATGCTCATAAGGAGGATATGAAGGAGGCCGTGAAGCATTGGGCGGTCTCATTGCAGAGAGAGTTTAGGGTGGTCAAGTCAACGAACTATGTGTACGAAGTAAGGTGCGTGATGGAAGATTGTCCATGGCGCGTCCATGCATATAAGGGTAAATGGTTTGATTATTGGAAAGTTAGCATAGTGACCGAGCATCAGTGCCACTTACAAGGGGTGGAAAAGTATCACCGCAACATCACTACAGCTTTTGTTGCAAGTGAGATGTATAGCAGTGTTGTCTCCAACAGTGGCTTTGAACCAAGATCAATTATTAGCCACATTGAAAACAAATACAAGTACACCATAAGTTATGTCAAGGCTTGGAGGGCCAAATAAAAGATTATAGAGATGAGGTATGGCACATTTGAAGCATCGTACGATAATTTGCCTCGTCTGTTAGGCAACATTGCATAGAGGAATAGTAATACCTACTATGACATCCATACATTTCCATCGGTTCATGATCCTACCAAGAGTGTGCTGCGAAGAGCATTTTTCTCATTGGGTGCTTGCATCAACGCTTTTGTGCATTGTCGTCCTATACTATGCATAGATGGAACATTTCTGGCCGGTAAATACAGAGGTCAGATATTGACAGCGATCGGAGCTGATGGGAACAATCAGGTGATACCTATGGCTTTTGCATTTGTAGAGAGCGAGAACATTGAAAGCTGGTACTGGTTCCTGGAAAGAGTGCACATGGCAGTTGTCCGTATGAGACCCAATGTTTGCCTTATACATGATCGCCATACGGGCATGTTGCGGGCTATTGAATACCTGAAGAACGGTTGGTATGAGAAGGGAATTCCAACAAGGTGGCCCGATGTACGTAGTAGGTGGTGCATGCGTCATATGGGTGCTAATTTCTACAAGCAATTAAAGAACAAGCATCTGACGGATCTTTTCAAGAGGCTCTGTGCACAGAATTAAGAGAAGAAATTTAATGAGTTGTGGAGAAGGTTGGATGAGTTGACAAGTAAGCAAACAGACGAGCAATCTCGTCGGCCACAAGCTGAAGTTGACGAGCCTCCCGTACCTCTTGGTCCACTGCATGACGATCCACCCACAATGAGAAGGAGGTCGGGATCATCTATCCGAAATTTCACCCATTGGATTGAGAACGAACCAAAGGAGAAGTGGTCTCTGCTGTACGACACCAATGGTTCTCGGTATGGCATAATGACAACTAATTTGGCTGAGGTTTACAATTGGGTAATGCGAGGAGTGCGAGAACTCCCGTTGGTTGGTATTGTCGAATTTATCCTTCACGGCACACAGACCTACTTCAGGGATCGATACAAGAAAATTTTTCCCTCAATGGCTGATAACAAGATAATATTTGGCAGTGTAGTGACTAAGTACATGGAAGATAAAATTGCCAAGGCACAGAGGCATAGAGTTGTTCCTCAAGGCACAAAAGTACATCGGTATGAAATAATGTGTGTTGATAGGAGCAGGCGGGGTATCTACCGCAAGCAAGCCGTGCAGGAATGTGTCCTTAAGGCCGATGGCGGATGCAGTTGCAGCTGTATGAAGCCAAAGCTTTGACACCTGCCTTGCTCTCACGTACTTGCCGCAGCCGGTGATTGTGGCATACTTCCCGATGTGTACGTGTCACATTATTTCAGGAAAGAAGCAATCTTTCATACATGGAGTGAGGAGATATATGGGTTCGGGATCACAGGATCTTACACAACTCTGAGGCCCGAAGTTATTTACATTCCGGATCCATCCAAGGTAAGGGTGAAAAAGGGCCGGCGCCAAACAAGATGCATCTGAAATGACATGGACGAGGCCGAAGCTGGTGGTAGGACTATACGTTGTAGCAAGTGTGATCAACGCGACCACACTTACAAGAAATGCCCGAAGAATACGAAGGGTCCGAGCGTCTCGGATGTCGGTCCATCTGGAGAGGCAGGTGATGGAAGCCGACCACCTGGGGAAGGAACAACAACCAGGCGAGCACGTCCCAGGCGTCCTCGTGCGGCAGGGGATGCGATGGTCTAATATTGTTTAGGAACCATGAAGTAGACCGATATTGTATCGTAATGAGTATTCGAACTAAGTAGTCGTATCATGTAATTTCAATGAATCTGTTGTAAATCTGATGTTCGTGAACCTTACAAAATCTTATTGTACACCGGTAATGTAAGCTAGACTTGCAAACAATTTGATGTAGCACCGTAATGTTGTCGTAAACTCTGTATCATTGTGCTGAAGTAATATTTGTTTGTACTGTTCCTAACTATGTTTAAGTAATTTTTACTATTTTTCTAATCATAATTTGCCATGCAGGTATGGCTGACGACACCTGAGCTCTTCAGTCGTGGCCTCGACAGGAACCACCGCTCGTACATGTCAGCCGTGCAGGGTGCGCAGCTCGGCACCCTCCGCCCACGTACTTCACGCCAGTTGCTGCGTGTCGACCCGCGACACGTTCCCTGGTATAGCTCGTTCAAACTTTAAATCATCATATTTGACCGCAGTAATACTTTTTTGGTACTAATGTGTGAGGTTTACATTACGCAGGTTGCGTGAGGCAGGGCTCCTACCACTGTGTAGGCTTGTTGAGGCTGGGGCGGACGAGAGAGACCCAGCGAGGCGCTGGGATGTAGACCGGTCTCTCCTTGCCGCTCTGGTAGACCGCTGGAGGCCCGAGACGCACACGTTTCATCTTCCCTGTGGGGAGATGGCTCCGACACTACAGGACGTGTCGTACCTCCTGGGTCTACCTCTCGCTGGAGACGCTGTTGGGCCTGTGGACGGTGCTGGGGGATGGAAGGAGGATCTCACGGAGCATTTCGCGCACGTGATGCGCCTTCCGGGTGTACCTCCGCCCACTGGCCTACACCCGTACACTACCGCCGAGCCGAGCAAGGCTTGGCTGCTTCAGTTCACCGTAAGTTCAAAGTTTGAACGGGTTTATGGTTTTTTGAACAAATATATTCATTTGTACTAATATTTGGTTCATTGCTATAGGCTAACCAGCTCCACCCGGACGCCGATGAGTACTCAGTTCGACGCGCCCTAGAGGCGTACCTGCTCTGGCTGTTCGGATGGGTGATGTTCACCAGCACTACAGGCCACGCTGTGGACAAGGGTTTGATCCACTGCGCACGTGGCATCGCGGATGCTGAGGTAGGCAACGTGCCTAGGTGGAGCTGGGGGTCAGCAGTGCTAGCGGCCACCTACCGTGCCCTCTGTGAGGCGTGCACGAAGACCGACGCAGGAGCGCTCTTCGCTGGTTGCCCTCTGCTGGTTCAGCTTTGGGCAACTGAGAGGTTTGCCATAGGACGGCCTGTGATGGACCCCACACCGTACGGGACAGGACGCAGCGCGAAGTGGCCGGAGGACGGCCCCATGATGGGGACGTACTGGTGTCGACGTGGGGTGAGTAGTTCTTTCGTACATTGCACCGTCCATTTTCTTTCACGTTCGTCTGTAACAATCAATTATATTTGTACCATATTTGTATCTCGCAACGTCGTTACGCCCACGTGCAGGTCAGACGGGGTTACCCGGACTTCGTGTTCGAGTTCGACCGTCTCCAGCCCAACGACGTCGTCTGGCAGCCGTACACGCAGCAGGCGGTGGCAGCGAGAGCACCGCTTGGACTTTCGTCCCTCTGCACACGTGACGCAGCGTACTGGCTCACGACGATGCCGATGGTGTTCGACATCTTCGTCGAGCCTCACTGCCCGCAGCGGGTGATGCGGCAGTTTGGGCTGAGGCAGGTTTTCCCCGGAGACATGGTGCCTACCGTCCTCCCTGCAGACCACTCGTGAGTACAATGCGTCCAAATTACACATATGATGTTTCTACATTCATTGAGCTATCTAAGTGTCTGCTCTTCACAGGTTGACCCGCCAGGGACAACTAGCCGGCACACTGTGGGCACCACGCGTACAGCAGTTCGTGGACGACTGGCTGTTAGCACCGGAGGAGGTGATCGACGAGATCTTTCCACACACAGATGACCACTACCGTGACTACCTCCGCTGGTACTTACCGCGCACTCGTGTTCGTGTGACGTACACTCCAGCCGCTCCACAGCCACACGTTGCCGCTGTCACGGACGCGTACCCCACGCACCGTGACCGAGAGTACTTCTTGGGGGTACGTTGAACTTATGCTCAGTTGTTTCATTTATTTCTCGGATTGATACTGACATGCTTTCATATGTCGTGAATAGGCCGACGCTGCACGAGCGGTCAACGCCGATATTAACTCGGTGCTAGTCAGGTTGGACGTTGGGTTACACCTCAGTGAACCTGAGCAGAGGCTGACGTTCGACCGGATGCAGTCGAAGATGAGCGTTGTGATGCGCTTCTTCTCTTGTCGCAGTGCCGTGGACGCGGTACCTCCAGGTGGTCCACAGCCAGCACGTCCACGCGCCCCTAGGGCCGACGTTGTGCGACCTACAACAGCGGCTTCCCACGGTACTGCTATGCCCATAGATTATTTCCATAATAATTGATTTATTATCGCTAACATGACCACATCACAACAAAATAAATGCACACGCAGGTCCTCCTCTGCCTTCCCACGCCTTTGCTGGAGCTAGCAGTTCGTCGCACAGAGCGTCGATCCCTCGTCCAGACATGCAGCCGCGTGTCCCTCTAGGTGAGCGTGCGTGATCCGTTATTCACATTCGTTGTACTCGTTCATACAAGAATTTTTTACTTCCATGAATCTTATGTCATTCCTCCCACAGGGTTTCAGGCGGGGATCTTTGGTGCAAGAGCGTCCTCTTCACACGCCGGCGGGGCTGGTCCTAGCGACCATTTCTACGACGACGACTTGGAGGACGCGACACAGCAGGATATACTTGGCTCGTCACAGCTTGGCGGAGCTCCACCACCGCAGACCCATGAGCAGCCAGCGGACACACCAGTACCGGAGGGACGGGCAGGTCGTGCCGTACCACCGGACCGTTTGACGTACTCGCAGGGACACGTTAGGGCCCAGGGTAGGAGAGACAGGGGCAAGAGGGCTCGGCAGTAGTGGTCCACCTCTAGTGTGTCTGTACATACAGTTCTTCTGGTTTATATTTTTGTGATCCAGTACTACTTTTACAATTCTGCTACCGTTCCATTGCCTCTACCGATTAGTATATAGGCCTACCGTCGTCCGTACTCTGCTACAACTACTTATACATAGGCCTACCATCGTCCGTACTCCGCTACATCTACTCAACGAAACGACGAAAAACTTTTAGCGCGTAACAGAGGGCTACGATTGGTCCCTACCAGTTTTTGGCCCGTGAGGGACGTTTACGATACGACTCAGCTTTTGCCGATGCTTTGTTCGACACAATCATTCAATTTGCGCTGCCGCGTGAACGTGTTGTCAAATCCACGATACTGGTGAACTCACGTTAGATGGATATGTGCCTCTCCTTCCTCCACTATATATTACATAGGTCCGAATACGTGCTCTTCATCCAATGGCCCAAGGAAGTGCTCATTTCAACCGGTCACAATTGAAGGAAACAAAAGAGAGAGGTGAGGAAGAAGGAGAAGAGCCGCGAAGCGTTGTTGCTGTGCTTATTCGATCGCAGGTTAGTACAATATCCCGACGTATGGTTATATTTTGTGTCGCATACTAGTGTAATTACCATGTATTTGAAATTTGTGAGTAGAACTGTAGCACTTAGATGCTTACCCTGGATTTTTTGCGAGTAGATCTGTAGCACTGTGAGTAGATATGTTGAAATTTGTGAGTAGATCTGTAGCACTTAGAAGTGTGAATAATTTTAGGCTAGATTTGTTGTGCACACGTTTGGTTTGTACTAGTACTATATTTGACCGTACAATAAGAAGTATTAAGGGTGTTTACAATATTTGATAGTTGTTTTTTAAAACTGTAGGATACCAAGGCGTGGAAAAGCTACCAACTCAAGGTAACATAAATCGTTTATGTGATATTATGTTTTATTCGTTCTGCATGAAATGAGGAATCCTAGATTAACGGGTTAGGGTGTTTCATTTATTGTTGACTTGTAGTTATCGCCCGAAGACTGGAAATGCCTTCAACCCATTGCCTTTGCCTAGTGGTGTTCCAGTGCCCATGTGCTGGTGCGGTGATCCTTGCAAGGTAGCCAAGTCTGATGAAGAGGAGACGTACATGCAGAAATACTGGATGTGTGCCAATTTTGAGTTTGAGTCAACACCTGAGATCCGCCGCATTAACTTAATGGTGGGGAACTGATGTTTTGTAATAATTATTTGGTGTATTAAGTAGTCTTGAACAACTTATTTGATTAGTAAACATTGCATTTGTTGCAGACCCCTCCACCGCTATGTGATTTTGAGCAGTGGATTGACACCGAGATCAAGCCGCAAAACAAGGAGCGGTTGGAGTACATGCGGCAATGGGATGCAGAGCGCAAGGAGAAGATAGAGCAGAGACGCAAGGAGGAGGCCGCAGAAAAAGAGCACAAGGCTGAGGCGGAAAGGAGGCGTGCTGCTGCGTACAGGGAGGAGCGGGAGCGGAAGCTTGAGCGTGCGCAGCGAGCGAAGGCAGCAATGGAGGAGAATCCCGATGCGCAGAGGAAGGGAAAGTGGCCTCGTTGCACTCAGTAGTATGCACGAGTTGGTAGTTGTATCCTCGTCGTGTTCAACTCTTGCACTACCTTCCTTCTAGTTCTAATCTAATCTTATCTATGTAACCGCAATGGAATCAGGTGTATCATGTTTAAATTGTACTACAACTTCTCCTTGTTTCGGTATGGTCATGGATGTGCTCAACATCAATTCTTAAAAAAAGTTTCTTCTCGGTTTCTAAAAACATGTTCTGTGAATTCGAAAATTTTTCAGTCCTCCGAAAACGATTTTTGGAATTTTCGAAAATAGACAGAACCAATTTTTGCTTCTACAAATTTTTGGCCCTATCCAAAAGTGATTTTTGGAATTTCCCAAAATAACCGATAAACAAAATAAAGTTCTGTAAATTAATAAATTACAAATGGATATATCTAAAATTATTAAATTATAACTCCGATATGTTTATCCAAATATGCAATTACAAATGTGTATTAGTCAATTAAAATAAATTATAATTATAATAACAACTTATAAATTATAATTAATCAATTATGAACAATTCTGTCATTAATTATTTACTAACAACTTAAAAATAATTCTTACCAAATTAAAAAAAAAGTTCTGTACATTACTAAATTAAAAATGGATATATCTAAAATTAATAAATTAAAAATCCAATGTGTTTCTCCAAACATTCAATTCAAAATGGGTATTAATCAATTATAACAAAATTATATTTACAAAAACTACTTACAAACTTAATTATGAAAACAACTTACAAATTATAATTAATCAATTATAAAATATATGTCATTAATTAATTAATAACAAGTTAAAAACAACTCTTAACAAATTAATTTGTATTAATAACAACAAAAAACTATACTTAACAACAATAGTATTTCTAAAAAAAACTCTATTTACAACAACAACTTCAAAATTATATTTACAAAAACAACTTTAAAACTTTCAAAACTTAATGCAACAGTAAAAAATCGCCCTTCCAGAGGGCGGCGAGGGGGCCGCCTGCAAAAATGTCATCCCTCGCCCCCCTCTGCAGGCGGCCCCCCCAACAGTGAAAAATCGCCCTCCTAGAGGGCGGCGAGGGGGCCGCCTGCAAATTTGTCGTGCCCCCTCGGACGGCCGTCCCCCCTCGGCCAACGGCCGTCAGCCACGTTACAAAAAACGCCCTCTGGGAGGGCGATTTTTAAAAAACGCCCTCCCAATGGGCGATGAGTGATTAGTTTTGTAAATTTTCAAAATAGAAAATTATTTTTGTAAATCTTTTAATAAATAAAATTAAAAATAAAAAAAACTCCTTTGGCTTCCTCCTTCAACACCACCATTATCTACTCCAGCATCCAACAAGTGGTATATGGATTCAGGTACCTCTTCCCACATGACCTCTAACGTCAGTACCCGTAGCATTCTTAACCCATTACCCTCTATTCCATCTTATATTGTTGTTGGTGACGGTTCCTTATTCCTATTACTTATGTTGGCTCTAGCTATTTACATCATCCGCAATATTCCTATATTCTCAATGACATTTTAGTTTCCCCACATATCATTAAGGACCTTATTTCTGCTAGCGCGCTTTGCTCATGATAATTGGTGCTCTGTCAGTCTTGACCCTTTTGGCCTCTCTGTGAAAATTACCAACGCATTGCGATCAATCCAATCTGCATTGAGCCAATCACTCTAACACGGCGTGAGCCACATCGAGGACACGGCCTCGTCGGTGGTGCGGGCGAAGTGTCGAAGCATGCCAAGGCCTAGCCTGGCCCGTGCTGGGTCGAGGAAGTCGCGATCGGACATCACCATAAGCTTGAAGAGTTCAGAGATGAGCTGGCTCGAGGACTCGGAGTTCAGTGACGATGTCACTAGAGATTACTACCTCGATCAGCGGGCAGTGTAAGACAGCGACGCTCAAAGTTCAGGATCCCGAGAAGAATAGGATTGTTGATAGAGTCACTAACAAGGCGGCCCCCACTCTCTTTTTTTATTTATCTAATGACTAGGCTACTACGTTACGCTACATGAGCCAAACTACTCTGGAAACAACCGAACGAGTCATTTTGCACGGTTTTATTAGTTGGAAAGGATGATATAACTGGTTTTGTGGTTAAGGGATACGAATAAGATCTCACCTATACTTGAGGGAATTGAAATGAACTTTTTACCAGCGCTAATAGAAACTGTTGCAATTGTTTGCTTTGGGTGGGCTGTAATATGATGCTGTGGGATCCAATACCGGCCCAATTATTATGCAATACCGATAAGCATGTCGTCTTCCCAGGCCAGCCACAGGTGGCACCACCTCGTCCTCCAACGAATGCCGCCGCTTCGGTCCTCGTGATGGTGCCGCACTGCTGCTCGATTCCACTAGACCCGACCGCCACCGCACCGACGAGCTGACAACCGCTATTGTCATCATGAGCAACCGCCACCATGGAACAACACCATGATTGATTGGAGCTGGCTTCACAAGTGGGCCAGCACAGATCAACGACCACCGTGGCCGTCGGCCACCACCAACTCCTTGGTTACAGGCTAGGTTCCGGTGAGAATGATCTTGAGGGAAGCTTCTTTCATGGTACCAGGTTGGTCGGGTCCCTTCTGAATCCTGAAACATCCCGTCCCATAGGTCATTTTGATCCGATTTATCTTCGACCTCTTACTGATTTTCGTTCCTGTTCCTCTCATAATTTCCTGCTATTTTTTGCTTGATGTGTTTTGGTTTGTCGAATTAGACTCAATTTTAATCCCTTGTCTACCTACACATTTCCGGCCCCCAATCCAAGCGTTGGGATGGAAACTAAAACCATTACAGAGAGCAGCCAAACAAACTCAATAAACTGTGCTAATGTTTAGCATTGTAGTGCTTGAACCAACACCACCCAGGAAGTGCTACAAATTGGGGCGTCCGATCTTTTGCAAAACGTCGGACGGTGTTGCATCACGTTGTTGTAAAGTGTTTCAACATGTTTCATCACTTGATAGAAATGTTTCAACAAAAATATTTCAGATGTTTCATCGATAGGAGAAAAATGTTTCATTGCTCGAACGAAAATGTTCCAGCTCTTAGAACATGAATTTTCAACACTACAGAAAAAGGGACCAACAATATAAACGGTGAAACATAATCAAATCACACATGAAACAATTTGCTACACAATGTGAAACAACGATTTTAAGATATTGAAACATCAACCAGATCTGAGTAAATCAAAGACAAGAAAATGGAATACCATTAAAAAATCCAATGCAATATTTTGATCTAACTAATAAAACATCCACACACATGGACTGGAACATCAAAATTCAAAAAAAAACAGGCTGGACATACCTATTCCTTCTCTTTGATGGTTGGTCACTGCGTCGGTGCCGGATGCCACCTTGGCTGCAGAGGGACGTCGCCAACAATGACGTGCAACTGCCGGGGATGGTGTTGTGGCCGATGATGCCACAACCCCCACCCGCTCTAGCAGCCACTCTACAACATCACCACCGATGCGCAGAGCTCGGCCATGTCCGTGTCACCGCTGCCTCTGTGGAGCGCTCAACATGTCCGCGTTGCCGCCGCATCTACCTGCTGCCGTCATTGCTATCCACCGCTGCGACCGTGCTCTCTTGCCGGTGAGTCATGGTGGGGAGAGAGAGAGAGAGAGAGAGAGAGAGAGAGAGAGAGAAAGAGAAGAGGAGTGGATAAGAAATGAGTGGCCAGCGTGCGTCCGATATTTTGTTTCCCCCGGACGACCGAGCCGAAGCATTTTCGACGCCACCCTAGTAAGCTTAGCATCATGTGACGTGACTGAAGGAATGCATTCAAACAAGGACAGAATCCTGCACGTAGGGAAACGTATCTTCTACATCCGTTCAATATGATCCTTATTCAGTACTATGAAAATAACAGATGTATTACTGCAACAAGTCTCAAGATATTAGTATCACATTTATGGCCGTAGAGTTGCAACAGATTAGGACATGATTTGCATATTGAAGTGCTGGAACCAAGAATAGCAGAAAGAATAAGTGTATCAATTCTTTCAAAGGAAAAATGAGTGTATCAAGCATGTGTCGTATTTGCTACAGTATCTGTGTGCAACAATACAAACATGATGTCCGTTGATTTAAACAGGATGACAATAGGAGATATTATTAACCTCCAATAATATCCACTTGATTTTATTGAGCCCAAAACTCAGTATCTAGTTAGGACAGATTAATAAGATCCCATTATATAATTCCCTGTAACTGTAACAAAGAAGAAGCGCAGATTCTTTCAACTCTCAACTTTACAAGACTCATCTGGGCTCAAGCTCTGTGATCGGCGCTTCATTTTGCGATGTTTTTCTTGAGTTGTGTGGGTAAAGCAGGTTCTGCTCTGAATTTATCTCTGAGCTAGCACCAATCTGCTGGAACCAAAAGGCAGGCCTGGACAAGGAAGGGGGACGGACTATACTACTAAGCATGACATTAACAGTAGACATCAGTGGCCTATCAGCGGGTTTCGGCTGAACACAAAGTAGCCCAATGTGGATACACTTCAGCACCTTGTTAACTGGCTAGTGGCTTCCCAAGGATGGATCAATCAACTCCATGGCTTCACCCCTAGTCCAGTGCTCCCATGTCTGGATCAAATCAACGAGTTAGTGTTCGATTGAAGTTATATTTGCGAGAAGTTAGCTCAGTATAGAAAAATTGGGTCCATATTTACTCACAACATATATGAGATCAACATCATGATCAGAACCTTAGGAGCCAAAGTTTCTTCTTCCTGTGATGATCTCTAAAACCAAGATACCGAAGCTAAACACGTCTGACTTGATCGAATACTGTCCACGCATTGCATACTCTGGAGACATGTATCCACTGGAGCAAGAAAACATAACTTTTACTACATTATTTATTGACTTCATCATTTTAATGTATTGGCCATACTTACTACGTCCCAACGGTACGGTGAGTGATAACTTGTGATTGATCCCTTTTGAATATCTTAGCTAGCCCAAAGTCAGAAATCTTAGGATTATAAGTAGAATCCAATAGAACATTGCTTGCTTTGAGGTCACCATGAACTATCTTCAGTTGAGAATCTTCATGAAGATATTGCAAGCCTCTAGCTATTCCATTTATGATCTTGAACCTCTGTACCCAATCAAGCTCTTTTATTTTCTCTGCATCTACCATTCAAACAAGAAAACACCAATTATATCATAACATGTAAGTATGACTACAACGTCTTTTGCACTATCATGATGAGGTTTACTTTTTTCTTTGGAAATTAGCTAGCTGTGAGAAATAGTACCGAAGAGAATAGTATCAAGGCTTCGATTGGGCATGTATTCATATACAAGTATCTTCTCATTTTCTTGAAGGCAAACACCAATAAGCCTGACAAGATTGTTGTGGTTTAGCTTAGCAACAAAAAGAAGTTCAGTTTTGAGCTCTTCTATTCCTTGTTTGGAAGTCTGCGCGAGTCTCTTCACCGCTATTTCTTGGTCTTCAGGTTGATCTCCCTGCACGCAGGTGAAGAAAGGTTATGGCCTCTTTATATATGGCGAGAGAAAGCGCACAATTTCATATGATTTCAGTGTTACCTTGTAAACTACACCGAAGCCACCTTCACCAAGCCTTTTGTGCTCATAAAAGGCCTCTGTTGCAGTTTGTAGTGTTGATAGATCAAGAAGGAGAGAACCGAAACTCTGCATGTCATCTGGACTAGATTCTGTTGGAAGTGGAAGTTAGATTTTTACGACTTGAGTGCGCACACACTCTTTTGCTTATGATTTCTAAAATACCAATCAAATGGTCATAAAATAATCTGAAAAAAATGACAACATTGACACATCAGGTACTAATATCTTGCAAAAATTTAAAGCCCAATTCGATATACAAAGAGGAAACCTGATTCATGAATAGTACTAAGTAACATTGGTCATAGCCAAGTTTGTGTTTTTAGTTGTGAGATGTGTAGATTGAAATAATTATTGCATGTTTGTGACTGAAATAATTATTGTATGTTCGTTAAGTCATATATAATATCATAATCTTAGTTTGTTGATTTTTTGCGAATTTCTTATGGACATGTAAATGACATGTAAAAAGATGAGCGCATGGGTATTCAAATTGTAAGTAGACATCCTCATTGGAAGAGATCGTAGGTAAACAATTAATGTTGACTGACAAAGTTTTTCTATTGTCCTTTGAGCTAACATTACATATCTTTGAACAATACATATTTTGGTGGATAAATTTTATGGTCCTTGGGAGGTTCTGAATTCTCGTGTAAGTATTGATACTTTTTAGTATCTGAAATGCTGAGAGGTACTAAAATTTATACTAGAAAGTATAGTACCCCACTAGGTAACTTCTTAATGATAGTAAAATCACTCATTTTGGTGCCTTGTCCAAATATATAGTAGTATATGGTAGCTCCAAGTTATAACTAAAAGGTGCTCATAAGTCATAAAGTACCATAGAAAACATCTATGACTAAATATAAGTCTGTGAAAAGTGGTCCGACGCGACAACCACTAGCACATAAATCGTTTTTCCAGACGGGCCGAAAGGCATCTTCTCGTGCGGAAGGCTGGCCCGCCTGGCCGAGAAGGTATGCGAAGATCACCATCTTCGTGTGCGGGCCGCCCAACCGTATGGACAGATCCAACTTCGCGTGCGGTCCGCTTAACGCGACCGCATGTGATAATCGATTATCCCGTGCGTCCACGTTAAGTCGACTGCATGCGAAGTTGGATCTTCCCATGCGGCTATATGTGAGCCGCTTGGGAAGATGTCGTCCCATATTGACCTTAATAATAAAATTTTCGAATGGTACGCGTAGTACATATCGGAGTTCTCGTTAGTCGCACGTATTAACAAATCACATTGTGACATAAATATATAAATTATTATAAGTGAACATAAATATTATCATAAAAGCTATAATAGACATGTACACAAATACATATATATATATATATATATATATGTCATGTTTTTTGTCTCGCATTTTACAATATTTAGAGACCATAAATTATTTATCACAGTAAATTGTTTCTTCACAAATGTTGTTTCTCCCACTCTCTTAGGGGTTTGAATGTTTCCTCTAATGCAAGTTGGCTCTCAGGATCGTAGAATTCCCATAAGTGGTTGCAACAATCGCGGTGGATGAAGCGGCAAAGATCTGCGCACACATTTAGAATGTTTTTTTTTGTCGAACCGGTTTGCTACAATTGGAACGGACGAAATCTGTTTAAAAAAGAAGACATATTGAAAGTTAGGAAATGAAATTATACAAAATCTTTGCGTGTAAAAGACATTCTCTGGACTTACTTCTTCGAAAGGTGTTATGTATCTCCCGTTGACTCTAAGCATCTCGCACACATAATACCCACATAAGCTAGTGCCTGAAGGTTGCTTGAAACACTGTGTGCAAAAAATTGTATACATCAATATTTGAAACTAACAAGTACAACAAATTGTGTTAACTGTGGACATGTCATTATTACCGGCCAGCGTGTCTTCACGAGAAGCTGTCTTATTGTCATCCTTGACTGGCCCGCCATGGCTTACGTAATATCTATGTGCTCTATGTAGACAAAATATTTGTTTGTGTCAATTTTAAGTACAGAAGAGCAAATAGTTATTCGTGAGGTGTATGATACTACTTACAAGTTCAACAAAACGAGGAACTCCATGAATGTCTTCTCCTCGTAGTGTGCCGGATCAAGCACTACGACCAAGTGGTCCCTTAGATATACCAGAAATAATATATAGTCGTCGCTGCAAAGAAGACATATTAATTACAGGTGACATTGGAGTAAAAAAATCAGTAGCACGGAAGAGATGCTTACGTCAGAGTGTAAGGGACCATTATGACATTCTTGTCTTGGTGCGAGAGCATTGCTTTCCCCAAATAGGTTGCAACTTGGATTCTCTTTTGCTTGTGCAAAGCCTTGATAACAACTTTTTGTTCCTCCGGATCCTTATCTTTGAGCTCTGGAGCATCCGCACGAAGATAAACAGTGTATTCCGTCTGGCAAACCCTTGTTGGGTTTATGTACCCTACTGGTTTGTGGGCCCTTTCGCCGTCATGGAATTGCATCCTAAAGAATGCAGCGGCTAATTAATCAGATGAAAGTTTTTTTGATGAATTCATTTACATCATAAATTGTAAAGCACTTACAGGCAAAACGCAGCAACGAGATTGATGTCCATTTTACCGAGCTTGAAAAATGTATGAAGGTCGGCAAAATTGATAACAAGCATCCCATTCGGTTCAGTTATGAAAGCGTTTTCCGGGACCTTCACACTAATGAACCCGAGACCCTTTCTAGATGCTGGCATGTACTAATCATGCATCAACCTCATCTCCCATGGTAGATTTTCCATGACGTGCCATGGTAAGAACGGCTTACGATATTCGTACTTTTCTGGCACGTCCTCGGATGTCCAGTGTTGCATCTCTTCCATGTGACTTTTGATGGACTTTTGCGAGTCTAACAACTAATGAGGTTCTTCAGTGATCATGTCTTTCGGACCTCTCCCCCTAAAGGGCGAAAACACTAACCTTTCTTCGTATACGACCATTTCTTTTGGATCGTACGTGGATACCATCTTTGGGATGAGCCGACAAGGTTCAAGGTTAGTAGGAGTTGGGAGGCTTGTGGTTTTCTGGGAAGGTGGAATAGGTTGTGCGAGAGTTGATTGTGGTGTAGGCGGAGACTGATGAATGGGATCATTTTTTTGTACAAGAGGTTTAGCAGGGACTTTATGTCACGCCCAGAAATTCACAAGTAATTTCCAAACTAATTTATGCATTAAACCCTCGTCCAGGAATCAGCCGAGGTACACAAATCGACAATTTGAATATACAGTACCAAATAAACTAAAGCGATAAATACTTACAAAAGATGCGCTTAGTCCTCACCACGAAGAAAAACTGCAGCGGAAAAAAAAATCTAGCGAAGCTTCAACTCCACTCCCACAAGCAGCTCAACTGGGATTTAAGCCAAAGGTCTTCTCCTTCTGGATCCTTTCTCTTCAACTAAGGTTTGATGATTATTGCAAGGTGAATACATAGAATACTCAACAAGCCACACAACAAATATGCAAGTGCCAGGGGATACCAAAGGATGGCATAATATAAGGTTTATTTGCGAAAGCAGCATTTGGCAAAGAGTTGAGAATTTGTAAAACAGTAGAGTAATTAATTAAACAACATTAATCAACACTGAACAACACCCCGTGTTGTACAGGCCCAAACCACCACTGAACAACCATGCCCGGTTGCACAGATCCAACCTCCAAACCAGGAATTAGCCATTCCATACCAGGAGCTAAACCAATTATCACCATATATCACATTATTATTATTGATGAACAAGTGGGACTAATCACGAAAAACATTGTTAGGCTCGCCCATAACCGCGGGCACGGCTATTCGAATAGTTTTACTCTGGCCAGAGATGTACAAATTTACCCACAAGACACAGCCCCACGACATATTACCACGCGCCTCAATACCACCATGGTACCTCAGAAAGGAGCTGTGACAGTACCCCTCGCATAACACAATTCAAAATAGTGCACCGTTCCCGAATCATAGTCACCCCCTTTAACCAAGGTATGGACTCCCCAGCGACCCCCATGGACTTATCGCCACTTCACAGTCTGGTGCCCCACAATGAACCATACTATACAAAAGATAAAGCCGTTGCCCACGCTGGCTTGTGGTTAGTACGGTTAATGCTTTACAACAGTAGCTCGCGAACCGGTCCTTAAATGTCATGAGCACGACCATCCAAACCTCAAACCATGTGCTCACAACCCACCATTAAATCAAGTTTTAGTTGGCAAATTAATTAACCAATCACGTTTGACCATCGTGAGCTACCATTAAATATCCATCATTAAGTAATAGTGAAGCATTAGTTATTCCCTCATAAAATGATACTAGAGTTTCTATGCATGGCTAAGCAATTGTAACTAATTTTTAGCTGAACCAACATATAACGCCCAAGCTAGTCAAATTACAACCCATAGGATAATCAAGTCATCTTTGGCTATAACATAGGGAAAAGGCTCACATCACCCAATGACATTCGAAAATAAATACATATTTGAAAGAAATAGAAAATTTAAATATATGACCATCATGCTCAAAGGGTGTTTTGGGAACTGTATGACTTGCCTTGCAAACAAGCGTCTTCAACTCGTCTTCAGGAACTTCTCCAACAAACAAACGATCTTCCGAAATGACGAAAAACTAAACCTAGAACGCAAAACAATGAAAAAGACTAATAAAAACCAAATAAACAGTACAATAAGTTTATAAATGGGTAAAGATCGAATTTAAATGATTTTAGAGACTTGAACGACTTCATTTCGAGATCATATGAATTAGTTATGATTTTTACAAGATTTAATCTAATTAAACCTAATTAAAAGATTAAATAAATTTATGACACAATTTATATTTAATATTATTTTTATTAAGTAGACCTTGATTTTAGACAAATTTAGCAACTGGAGCCACATTAATCCAAGTTACGATGAATTAATTATTAATTTCCTAAGTTTAAACACATTATAACCATTAACCGAAATTATATTAAAATTATGACGCAATAATAAATTAATTTTGAGTTAGAAAAGAGGATTATTGCGTCAGCATTGATTGGTCCAACGTGAACCAGGTTCACAGAGATGGACGACCGAGATCGATGTTGACCGAAAATTGACCACGATCACGAGATTAGAATGACCTAGGGTTTTGGATGGACGCCACGTGGACAGAGACGCTGACGGGGCGACGATGTGGCGCTTGGGTGGCGGCTGACCAGGCGCTAACGTGGACAGCGACGTGGCATGCCACGTGGGATCGACGTTGGCCGGTACTGGACGGCGGCGGTGATGGCTAACAGTGGCGCGGCGGCAGAAATCGAGGACACCAATGCGAAGACGAGATCGAGACGGTCCTTACCCACACTTACACGACTACGGACGGCGAAGAACAGCGGCCGGCGGCGAGGTCCGAGCGATGGCGAGGTTCGGGACAACGGCAGCTACGGTGCTCCGGCGATCTTCGGCGGAAAAGGAGGGATAGACGGGCTTCTCCTCACTGCTGCGACGCCAACGGAGGCTTCGGTGAGGTCTGGCCACAACGGGATCGGTGGCCAGGCACTGCCGAAGATCGACCGGTGGTGGCGGTGCTCGGTTTCACGGCGACGAGCGGCCTCCGACGGGATTTGGCGCAAAGGAACGAATGGCCGGGCTAGCCCTCGCCTTTGCGAAGCCGATGGAGGCGACGGAGCAAAGCGGCGTCGACCAAGACGGTTGCTAAGGGTGGCTGGAACGGCGGTCGGAGGTGGAGAGAGAGAGCGCTCGCGGGGAGATGGCTAGGGCACGGGAAAAGCTTGGGGAAAAGGTGGAAAAGGTGGAGAAGATCCGGAGCATCATTTATATAGGTGGAGGAGAGGGAGTCCGGCTTGAATACGATGGGATTTGGCGACGGAAACCCTAGAGTTGGCCGGAAAAGGAAAGCTCAAATCCACGCCGATTTGAGAGGATTTACTTCGGGATTCAAAGGGGTTTCTTGGGGAAAACGTAGAGGAGAACGAGGGGAATCCGTTCCCGCAACTAATTTTGGAAGGGAAACAACGGGGAGGCCGGATTTGATGTGGTATGCGGCGTCGGCTACAGAACACGGCACTGCACGGGCTCTGTCCACGGCACTGCACGGGCTCTGTCCAAGCTTGAAGATGACACTGTAGCGCGAGGGAGGACAGGTAGACTTTCCTTTTTATTTTTTTGGCCGGTTGAAGGAAGGACTACAGACAGACTTTGGAAGGGAGGGGCAGTCCGGGCTGAGAGAGAGAGGGAGCTGAATTAGACTTCTCCAGTTTCGGCCCAAATCAGAAAAGAGACTTAAATTACTTTTTCCAATTAAATAATTGCTGAAATGATCTTTTGATTATTAAAAATAATTCCAACGCTCAAATAATTCCGGAAAAAATCCAGAAAATACTTGGGCACTCAAAGTATTTAATAAAATTTTAACCTTAACATTTTATGATTAATTTATTATTGAAATATTTACTGAAATATTCTTTGTATTATTAAAATTAGTATTTGAGCTCCGAAAAATCCGAGAAAATTCCAAAGAGTGTAATTAACTATGGAGAATTTAATAAAAATTAAATCCACCAACAATTTATCGAGGAAATTTTATCGAGCTCGATTTAATGTTCAATTTTTTTCATAGATTTCATTTCAAACACTTACTTTAATTATTAAATAAATTCTAGAAATTCCTTTTTCACAGCAATTTATAATTTAGCGATTTTTAGGGTGTGACACTTTAGCAGGAGACGGAGGTGGTGAGGAGGCAGGATATGGGAAATCTAGTCGCTTTGGTGGGGTAGCAGCATGTGGAGAATTAGGCGGAGAGGAAGGTTCGGGCGGGAAAGGCGGTGCAGGAGCAGCAACAGTCTTCGGTGCCGATGGAGCTGCGGTTGATGGCAAATGTCCGGCTAGGACAATATCCCGATGATGCCACAATATGAATTGGTTTACTGCATCTCCGAACAGTTCTATCCCTTCCGGTGCGGAGATATCTAGCTCCAATGAGGTATGCTCCGCATGGACCTTGGCCACTTGCACCCTTGTGTACTCATCCGTAATAGGAGTGTTGTGGAACTGGCGGCCTAATATCGCCAATCCTGTTCCAACTTCCTTCGTCTTACCAGCCCTACCTATCGGGACGACGAGGTTGCACGATGTCGGACCGGTGATAAGGTCAACTGCGTAGGGCGTTGTTTCAACTGACCCGACACTGCTTGGCGTCTGAACTGTTTGTTGGGTTGCTTCAGTACGATGTTGAGAAGGCCTGGGGATTCTGTGCCGCCAGAGTGTAAAAATGTTGCTTCACTTGTGCGGCTATTTTTTCTTGTAACTTCTCTTTGTACCTGTCCCGCTTCCTATGGAAACCCTTTGTTCCAACTTGTCCTTGACGATACACCTCTGATTCGTCCGAAATATTTGGGGGTGCCTAATGCTGCTGTCAGTTGATCATTCTCCCTTTTGGCAATGAACTCCCCTGTGTTTCTCTTTCTGCGCAATCTCCTGGAGACTAGAGGTGACCCACTCGATATCAAGATCCTTGAAAAGGATCTCTCCCTCATCCGTGACTTGCCCCGTGCTTTGTGCCCACACCCAGTTCTTGCTCCTTTCCTTTAGTGGGTTGACCAGTAGTGGTTTGCCTTCAGCTGCAAACTTTTATTCAGTTGCTCGCCACTGCTCTACGTGACCATCGTACCCGCTCGACCCCAGTCGGTGCGGATATTTGTTCTTTTTTGCAAGATCTGACATCTTTTTCCTCTGCACTAAAGCTTCCAGTGTGGTCATCTTTGCGATGAACTTGTCCCATTCTGCTTGTGAGATTTGACCAAACTCCTGGAATGGAGGCTTGTTCTATTGTACGTAATTTGTGTTCATATCAGGCTTCCACTGCCTCCACCGATGGCACATCGTCTTCAATGCAAAATGTCTTCCTAACGCCTCTGAACTAGGTGGATAGACCAGCCATTTTTGCAACTCATTCCACATAAGATTTTTTATGTTGGGATCCACCTGGTGCCAATGATCTATATTTAACGGGCAATACATTCTGGCCACTGTCCTGCATGTTGTGCTGAACTTCGTCATAGCCACCCTTGGCTCCACGGTCTTTCCATCTCGATTGAGAGAGATTATGTAGTACGTTTCCTTTGGGAGCTGGTTCTTACTTCTCTCATCGCGTCTTTTCTTTCGATGTCCACCGGCACTTGCAGATGTGTCTGTAGGCTCAGGAGCGGACGTTGCTGTGTCCAACTCGATTTCAGCTACGGCTACAGTCTTGGCCGCCTTTCTTTTCGTGCGGCAATGTGTTTCCATCTGCAAGAACATTACAGGACGAATTGTTAAGCGCAACCTATCTCGTTTGCATGATAGTTTATAACATTATCGCTCTACTTACTGCTTGCTCAATAGGGATATAGTCTGGGTCTTCTTCATGAGGGGGCACTTGCGTAATCTCTATGTCAAACAGATCTCTCGGTGTCTGCCATGTGCCTTCGCTACACGTCTCCTGTGTGCCTTTAGATACGATGGGTGCCTTGGAGGGATCTTTCTCATTCGACATTTAATCTACGATTGTTCATGACACGTATAAATTTCACGTATTTTAGAATTAATCACACATATCACAAATCACAAATTAATAAGTTTTAGGTATTTCAAAATTAATCCAATATATCAAAAATTACCGCACATATAACGTATTTAGGAATTAATCACATATATCACAAATTACCGCACATATCACGTATTTCGGAATTAATCACTTTCACGTATTTTGGAATTAATAAATTACATATATCACATAACTCACAAATTAATCACATATATCACACAAATCACAAATTAATCACATATATCACAAATCACAAAATAACAAAATAATCACATATATCAAAAATTACCGGCGCCGGCGAGGAGGCGGAGAAAGGAGGAGGAGACGGCGACGGCGGTCGACGAGGAGCACTGAGGAGGAGGAGGAGGAGGCGGTGACGGTCGGCGAGGAGCAAGGGTTCGGATGAGGCGGCGGCGTTCGGCGAGGAGGACTGAGGAGGAGGAGGCGTGGCGGCGGTCGTCCACGAGGAGAGAGGAGCCGACGGCAGAGACAGAAGCCTGGGTGATGTCGAGCGGCGGCGCTCGTCGACGACGCGGCGGCCGGCGGTGGTCGACGAGGAGGATGGAAGAGGCGGTGGCGGTCGGCGAGGAGGTGAGAGGAGGCGACGGCGGCGACAGCTGGAGATTTTGGCAGCCTGACGGTGCTAGGGTTCGTGGGCTCTAGGACTTTGAGATTTTCGGAGTCCGTGCAACCCTTATATGGGGCGAAATCATCGCGTACGGGCATCTTAAGGAGCCGCACGAAAAGATGTTATCGCGTGCGGGCGGCTTAAGTGTCACGCCCCAAACTGGCCCCGGGCGGAGACCAGGGTAGGGCGGTCCAGATTGACCTGTATGCCTGTACCAGTCCCAGGAAATAGCGCTGGTACCACAGGAAGACTGAATATCACAACCACAGCGGTCGCTTTATTAAGAGTAGGATTACAACCAAGGTTGGAACTGCGGACAGAACCCGAGTTCACAACAGCATTACAAAAAGGCGGAAGCGGAAAGCGGAGACTAGCCCTAAGCCACAAGCAAAGCCTTGGGGAAGGCCGAAACCCTACTACTGCTCGAAGTCTGCTTGCTCCTGGAAGAACTCTTCATCAGCAGGGTCCACCTCTTCATCTTCGAGAACTGGGGGGGGGGGGGTTTAATTGTATAGAGCAAGGGTGAGTACAGGAGTACTCAGCAAGTCAGGGGAATTAAGTGTTTAATGCAAGCTTCAAGGGAAAGCCAGTTATCTTTCACAATTGGTTTTAGTTTAAGACTTTAGAAACATCTAAGTAAGTGCTTCTCAACGACACGGATGAGAAAGTGCGTCTCATCCGGCCGAAGCAGTGAAAATGTATCAATTGATTCTTGTCGGCACGAGAGGCTCCCTGCCAATCGTTTACCGACCCGGCTGCACCAACAGCCACAACTCACACACGCCGGTACGAGAGGCTCCCTGCCAATCGTCACCGACTCCGGCTGCTTCAACAGCCCGCGACTCTCGGTCACATCTGGCGACCTTGAGGCTTTCACGACAAGGCATTTCGAAAGCCGACTCAGGGTCATCTTATGCCAACGGGAGGGGTCCCACGGACCAACACCAGGTTAGGTCCCAGACCATACTTGATGAGGTTGTTGTCCCGATCTTCACGACGTAGGATCGATCTTGATAACTAGCCGAAGAACGACCGATAACTTGCTGCAAGCAGCGATAACTAGTGCAACCTGACGACACGCACAAGGAGCCAACCACCGTCTCTATACGGCAGCCTAAACCAAGGATTCGCCCAACCACACTCTCAAAGAACCAACCTACGCAACCTGAACTCGAGGATTAGGAGCACGGATTGGGTGCCGATGACGCGGCCGCTTCTGTAATCTCCGCGAAGGAAAACACAAGAGCAAAGGGGTAGAGAATCTCTCTCTGGGGTTTGTTAGCACACAGCTGAACAAAGGGTTCCGAATTGGATTATCAAAAGTCTCGGTTTGCAATGGTCTTAGGGGTTATTTATACTAGCAACAGCCCTGCTAGATAGGTGTGAATTCGAGATGGAAATGAAAAGACTAAGAATGTGAAAGGGCCTCCACGAAATGGCTTCTGAAGTGGGTTCGCGAGGCTGTTGGTCTTCTGGAGTGGTGTTCAGTAATTTGGCAATAACTCCAACTTGGGAAGTCCAAATGATGCACCGTCAGTTGCGTTGGAAAGTTAACTTCACTATGTTTCGAACCATGTATCACATGCACCACGAAACATTGTAGATTGGTACAGTTTTGAACATGAACTTGTACCAACGTGCTGACTCAGCAGACTCCTGGCCTTCAGAGCAGTCTTCACAAACGTACTTGGTTCTCATTGGTGTGAAGTCCAAAGTACTTGGTATTGGTGGCAGAGCGGCCTGGCGCGGCCCAGCGGGGAGGGGCGAGGCCGAAGGGGCTGGGCCGACGGCGGCCCAGGAAGGAGAGGAGAAGGAGGGAGCAGGCCGAGAGGCTGGGCCGGACGGCGGCCCGAGGGGGAAGGGGAAACAGGCCGAGAGGCTGGGCCAGACGGCGGCCCGAGGGGGAAGGGGAAACAGGCCGAGAGGGGGACAGCCCACGACAGAGGGAGGTAAAGTGGACTTTTTCCTGGGAGAGAAAGAGAGGGAGTTTGAGGGCTCGGATTTGAAATCCGATTTCGCGGTTTTCTTCGGGATTGAACTGAGAGAGGAGACACGAGACCTTGGCACACAACAAGACTCAACTGAAGAGCAAACTTTCGCAAATAGAGTTTTTAGTAAATTAGTTTTCCCGCTAACGCCGCGACAAAACGGGCGTTACAAACCAACCCCCCTAACAAGAATCTCGTCCCCGAGATTCAGCACCTAAGGGAGCAGCTCCGGGAACTGGGCACGGAGAAGTTCTTCGCGTTCCCAAGTTGCTTCATCCTCTGAGTGGTTGCTCCACTGCACCTTGTAGAACTTAATGGTCTTTCTTCGAGTCTGACGTTCAGCCTCTTCAAGAACTCTGATGGGTCTCTCTTTATAGGTTAGGTTCTTCTCCAGTTCTATGCTTCCCAAGGGAACTTGTTCCTCTGGAACACGGAGACATTTCTTTAACTGGGACACATGGAACACATTGTGCACATCGGTCAGTCCTTCTGGTAGCTCGAGCTGGTAGGCAACTTCGCCGCGTCTGGCGGTGATGAGGTAGGGGCCGATATAGCGAGGAGCTAACTTGCCGGACATTCCAAACCTCTTTAGACCACGGAGTGGAGACACTCGCAGGTACACGTGATCTCCCACTGCAAACTCGAGATCACGTCTCCGATTATCTGCATAGCTTTTCTGTCGGGTCTGAGCTGTCTTCAGGCGGTCTCGAATCAACTTGACTTGCTTTTCAGCTTCCTTTCGAACGTCAGGTCCAAACACTTGCGCTTCGCCTACCTCGTTCCAGCACAACGGGGTGCGACACTTTCGTCCAAGCAAGGCTTCATTTGGGGACATCTGGATACTGGATTGGTAACTGTTGTTGTAGGAGAACTCAGCGTAGGGGAGACAACGATCCCATGTGCCTTCGAAGTCCAAGGCACACGCTCGAAGCATGTCCTCCAGGATCTGGTTAACTCGTTCTGTCTGCCCATCTGTCTGCGGGTGGTAGGCAGTACTGAAATTTAAGTTGGTACCCATTGCCTCGTGTAAGTGTTGCCAGAACCTTGAGGTAAACCGGGTGCCTCGATCCGACACAATCTTCTTTGGGCAACCGTATCGGCAAACCACGTGGGTCATGTATAGGTCTGCCAGCTTTTTCCCATCGTAGGTGGTTTTCACTGGTACAAAGTTAGCTACTTTGGTTAGACGGTCCACGATTACCCAGATGGAGTCATACCCACTAGGGGTCCTTGGTAAACCGGTAATGAAATCCATACCGATCTCTTCCCATTTCCACTCGGGAATTCGGAGGGGTTGTAACAAACCGGCGGGTTTCTGATGTTCGGCCTTTACTCTTTGACAGATATCACATAAGGCTACATACTCTGCAACATCTCGCTTCATTCCAGCCCACCAAAAGTATTCCTTGATGTCTTGATACATTTTGGTACTCCCGGGATGGATGGAGTACGCTGACTCATGAGCTTCTCTCAGAATGAGGTCCTTTAATTCCTTTGTGGCTGGCACGCAGATGCGGGATCCGAACCAAACAGTATCCTGGTCGTCGATGGTAAAACCTTTGAGTCTTTTCTTACGGATCTTATCCTTTATTTCCTTCATACCCTCGTCTTCTTGTTGCGCTTCTCGGATTTGAGTTTCTAGGGTAGGTTGCACTGTAAGACTGGCAAGGTTTCCGGTGGGAACCACGGTCACTTTCAACTTCTCGATTTCTCGACACAGGTCATCCCGTGTTGGCCAAACTAGGGCGGTAGCACAGTAGGTCTTGCGACTTAACGCGTCGGCGACCCCATTTGCTTTTCCAGGGTGGTAGTGTATACCGAGATTATAATCCTTGATTAATTCCAACCATCTTCTCTGTCTCATGTTCAGTTCACTCTGAGTAAAGATGTATTTGAGACTTTTGTGATCGGTGTAAATCTCACATCTGTTTCCAATCAGGTAGTGACGCCAAATTTTCAGGGCATGAACCACAGCTGCCAATTCCAGGTCGTGCGTAGGGTAGTTGACCTCATGGGGCCTGAGTTGTCTTGAAGCATAGGCCACCACCTTTCGGTCTTGCATTAAGACACATCCTAGACCTTGTCTCGAGGCATCACAGAAGATCTCGAAATCCTTTCGGATGTCGGGCAGGGTGAGGACGGGAGCAGTCGTCAATCTTTTCTTGAGTTCTTGAAAACTGCGTTCACATGCTTCCGACCATTCAAACTTCTTTTCCTTCTTTAGGAGTTCCGTCATTGGTCGGGCCAGTTTGGAAAATCCTTCGATGAACCTCCGGTAGTAACCTGCTAAGCCGAGGAAACTACGGATCTCAGACACCGTCTTGGGTGCGTTCCAGGCGAGGACGGTCTCAACCTTACTGGGGTCTACTTCAACACCTTTGGTGGAGATGACATGGCCAAGGAAGGCTACTTTATCCAGCCAAAACTCACACTTCGAGTACTTGGCAAAGAGTTGGTGTTCACGCAACCTTTCCATTACTTTCCGTAGATGATTTGCATGATCTTGTTCATCTCTTGAGTAAATCAGAATGTCGTCGATGAAGACCACAACGAACTTATCCAAGTAGTCCATGAAAACTTTATTCATCAGGTTCATGAAGAATGCCGGAGCATTGGTGAGTCCGAAAGACATCACGGTGAACTCATACAAGCCATACCGCGTTGAGAAAGCGGTCTTGGGGATATCTTCTGATCTGATTTTGAGCTGATGATACCCAGATCATAGGTCGATCTTGGAGAATACTCTGGCTCCTTCCAATTGGTCGAACAAATCGTCAATCCGTGGTAGGGGATACTTATTCTTTATGGTTACTTCATTCAAGGCTCTATAGTCTATCACCATTCTCTCAGAGCCATCTTTCTTCTTTACTAAGAGCACAGGGGCTCCCCAAGGGGACGAGCTAGGTCGCACGTAACCCTTGTTCTGAAGTTCCTCGATCTGTTTCTTAATTTCTGCCAGTTCGTTGGCTGCCATTCTGTAGGGTCTCTTGGCAATGGGAGCGGTGCCTGGGGCAAGCTCTATGGAGAACTCAATTTCTCGATCCGGTGGCATCCCGGGTAGTTCTTCTGGGAACACATCGGGGTACTCGTTGACTATAGGTACCATTTCCAAGGGAGTGGCTTGCAAACTGTTCAGGGTTGACCGATTTCCGGGAAGGAGGGGAGTGAAACGCACTTGTTTTCCTCCGGGTCCTTGCAGAGTGATGGTCCTATCGGCACAATCAATTTGTCCTTTGTGCTTAGCCAACCAATCCATCCCTAGGATGACATCCAGACCTTGGGAGTCTAGGACTATGGGTTCGGCTGCGAAGCTAACCCCTTCTATCACTAGATCAACCTTGGGGCATAGTTTATCTGCCCTTATATCCCTTCCAGGGGAATGTATTACCATAGGTACTTGTAAATTTTGGGTTTTCCAACCATTTCTTTTCACAAAAGCTTGCGATATGAACGAATGAGAAGCTCCTGAATCAAATAGAACGAGTGCGGGTATGGTGTTGACAGAGAACATACCCATCACCACGTCGGGGGCCTCTTGGGCGGTTTCAGCTTGAATGTGGTTCACCCGACCTCGTCCAAAGTTGTTGGAGGCGCGAGAACCTTGTCCACTTGTCTGAGTGACTGGGCGCCGACTGTGCAGGTGCTGGAGTCCTGGGGAAGCTAGCATCAGAGCGTCCGGGGTTAGAATTTCCCTGATTCCGAGGACACTGCCTGGCGTAATGTCCCATCTGTTTGCACGTGAAGCACTGCACATTTGCCATTCCTGTGGGTGAATTGAAAGAGGAGACACTGTTCCTTGCGGTGTTGCCACTAGGGGCATGCTGCTGGGGCGACGGAGTAAGGCGGGGCACCGGCGGACGGGGAGTAAAGCCAGGTTGGCGACTGACTTGATGGGCAGGTTGGTGGTACTGCATGGGATGTCCAACACGAGGGCGTGGCGCACCTCGGAATGGGGGCGCTTGGTGGGTAGACTTGCGCTTCTTATATTCCTCAGTTGCCTCTTTTCTGGCATCCTCCAGAAGCAAGGCCTTGTTGACCATGTGCTGGAAAGTGGGGAAGTCATGGGCAAGCAACTGGATTCTCAACCCTACTGCGATTCCCTTCAAGAACTTCCTGATCTTTTTCTTGTCGGAGTCCACTTCTTCGGGCGCATACCGAGCCAATTTGTTGAAGCGACTCAGGTACTCATTGACGCTTCCTGTACCTTGTTTCAGACGATTGAACTCTTCTTTCTTCATGTCGATGGTACTTTCGGGCACATGAGCTGCACAGAAGGCATCGGCGAACTCTGCCCACTCAATGTTGACAGCGTCCGGATGGGCATTACAGTAATTCTCCCACCAGTCGGCTGTAGAACCTCTCAACTGATGTGTAGCAAAAAGGGTCTTTTCCACTGGGGTGCACTGCACTAGGTTGAGTTTTCTCTCAACATCCTTTAGCCAATCGTCGGCCTCAACGGGCTCGACGGTGTGAGAGAATTCCGGTGGATGGGATCTTAGAAAGTCCGTCAGCTTGGATCTGTGATTGTTGTTATGGAAAGGCACTGGGTGTGGAGCCTGCGGCTGCAAATTCTGCTGGATACCTGCAATGGCTTGGGCTAAGCCCTGCAAGATCTGAGTCTGAACTGCCATCATGTGCTGGTAATCTGCCTGAAGCTGGGGAGGCGGGGGTAAGTCCTGTGCACGGTTTGCGGTAGGATCTGCCTGAGCTGAAGCATTAACCGGTTCATTCCCCGACTCATTTTCCAATTCTGGTTCTTCCCTACGGGTTTCGTAACCCAAACGAGCCGGAGCACGAGCCACACGACGGGGGCGGGCAGCCATCTAATCTCCCAGAAAAGGGTGGGGTAAGAAAACAGAACAGCACTTAAAAGGGAAGAAATAAAGTAAACGAGCTCAGAAAGCACACACTAGTCATAAAGCTTTTCTCAACTCGGAAAGCACCTAAGACAACGGGTGTGGACAAGTCACAGAGCTGCGCCGAGCTTGACTGTACGCACACCACCTCAGAGATCCAGACTACCAGACAACACCCACAACAACACACTCACACACTACCTCGCCACGACTCCAAAAGAGTTGGCGGCGGTACAAAAGGTCTGGCACACGAACTCCACCTGCAGCAGATGAACTCTACTGCTCTCCTGCCTGGCTGGCTCCGGTGGTCGGCTCGTCTGAAGACGACACGTCGATCGGCGCACGCGAAGGGACCGGCGGAACCTGTCGAGGGCCGGCAGCAGGGCGGCCTGCTGGCAGGGTAGGAGCTGGGTGGTCGAAACGGAACACGGTGGAGGAGCCCACAACGCGCTTCCGCGCGGTGCGGATCAGTCGGAGCCCACGGCGGCTGACGACTGGGGTGTGACCTGGGGTGTAGGAGGGGCTGGCACGGTGGGGGTAGGGGGAGTAGACTGGCGAGTACGGCACACGCGGGCTGGGGGAGCGTGGGCCGCTGGGGGTGCGAGCAGAGCCACGTGAACTGTAGAAAGACAGGTGGCTGGAGTGGCAAAGGCGGCCAGAGTCCCAGGAGGTAGTGTCCACGGAGGTGACACCCTCCTCAGCAAGGCGGGCCTCCAGTGCGGCGTAGCGGCGAGCCAAGGAGCGGTAAGCCTCAAGGAGAAGGTCGTGCTGAGTGGCCTGAGCGCCAGAAAGCTCCACCATGCGCGTCAGCGCAGGGTGCGACTCACGGTAAGGGCAAGGGTAGCGGCTGTCTGCACGGCCAGGAGGGAGCTGCGGGATCAGCCGGAAGGCCGAACCTGCAAGGCGACGACGGTAGTCGTAGGCCAAGCGACGCAAAGCGGTCCAGGAGAGGTCCTGGTACGCGAGCTGGAGCGTGGGGCGAGCCAAGTTGAAGTGGTGAGGGCGAAGGCAAGCGCTGTGTGTACCTCCGCGGGGGTAAAGGTACACAGACAGCTCACAGCGGGGAGGGAAGCGGTCCACAGAGTACCCAGCGTACTCGGGACAAGAGAAGCCAAGGAAGCCAGCGAGGTCTCTCAGCTGGTCGACGTGGTGACCCTCACCAACGCCGTGGGAACTGTGGGTGGCGTTGACTGCCATCTACAAATTTTGAAAAAGAAAGGGAAATCAGTAACCAGTTTTGTAAACAGAGTAAGAGAAGAAGAAAAGAACCGAACTTTTCGCAAATAGCCTTTTCAGAACTTAGCACCTTACGGTCATCTAACGTCGGGTTTCGTCCTAGGCCAAAGCTGCGCTCTGATACCATCTTCTGTCACGCCCCAAACTGGCCCCGGGCGGAGACCAGGGTAGGGCGGTCCAGATTGACCTGTATGCCTGTACCAGTCCCAGGAAATAGCGCTGGTACAACAGGAAGACAGAATATCACAACAACAGCGGTCTCTTTATTAAGAGTAGGATTACAACCAAGGTTGGAACTGCGGACAGAACCCGAGTTCACAACAGCATTACAAAAAGGCGGAAGCGGAAAGCGGAGACTAGCCCTAAGCCACAAGCAAAGCCTTGGGGAAGGCCGAAACCCTACTACTGCTCGAAGTCTGCTTGCTCCTGGAAGAACTCTTCATCAGCAGGGTCCACCTCTTCATCTTCGAGAACTAGGGGGGGTTTAATTGTATAGAGCAAGGGTGAGTACAGGAGTACTCAGCAAGTCAGGGGAATTAAGTGTTTAATGCAAGCTTCAAGGGAAAGCCAGTTATTTTTCACAATTGATTTTAGTTTAAGACTTTCAGAAACAACTAAGTGAGTGCTTCTCGACGACACGGACGAGAAAGTGCGTCTCATCCGGCCGGAGCAGTGAAAATGTATCGATTGATTCTCGTCGGCACGAGAGGCTCCCTGCCAATCGTTTACCGACCCGGCTGCACCAACAGCCACAACTCACACACGCCGGTACGAGAGGCTCCCTGCTAATCGTCACCGACTCCGGCTGCTTCAACAGCCACAAGTCAACACATCAGTACGAGAGGGTCCCTGCCAATCGTCACCGACTCCGGCTGCTTCGACAACCTTAAACCAAGCACAGAACGGAAAACCTCACACCAACAGCAGTTCACAAGGTGTTCAATAAAACTACGCTAAGGAATCACCTCACATCCGCCCATGACCGTGGGCACGGCTGTTCGAACAGTTGTTAACCTCTGCAGAGGGGGTACACTTTACCCACACGACGTTACTAACCCCGAATCACCCAGCCCGCGACCCTCGGTCACGTCTGGCGACCTTGAGGCTTTCACGACAAGGCATTTCGAAAGCCGACTCAGGGTCATCTTATGCCAACGGGAGGGGTCCCACGGACCAACACCAGGTTAGGTCCCAGACCATACTGTGCCAGGAAGCCCAGGGGTCCTCCCCGACACCACCCCGGCGAATCCACTTGTCCCTTGGCATCAAGATTTCCCTGGCCTAGCTAATTACTCAGCCAGGGGCGTCCCATATCACCCATGTGGTCGTACTTGACATATGCTTGGATGTAATTCCCAAGGAATCGGTCCTTAGAGCGAGAACGGGCAGACCGTACCTCCAGTACGTCTCCCGTACCGCGAGTTTTAGAAACTCACTTTAGTTTTCAAGACACCGACCCAAGTGTCGGGTTTTCCAAGCATTTTGTAAACTCAAGTTTTACCCAGGTGATCAATTTTAAAGTTTGAGGGGAGTCTCGATATTCGTACGCGAGGTACGGATACCGAGGCATCACCTGAGGGGTGACAAGGGTGTTAGGGTATTCAAATATCAAGGAAGGTGAATGCAGCAAATGGGTAGGGCCTGCCGGTTTATTGCAAACCGAGGCCAAGTGCCAAGTGTAACCTAAGTAATGCATAGTTTGCGAAATCAAAATACTTAATTTAAATTATGGTTCAATTGATCAAAGGTGACTTGCCTTGCTCGAGATCTTGAGCTTCTTCCTCGAAATCCGCGCACTGCGGGTCTTCGGGCTCCGAGACTACACGCGAAACGAGACGACTCAACAAAGCGATAAAAAGAAGCCCTATTAAAGACCACTAAGCGTGCCATTAGGTAGATCTCGATTTTTGAGGAATTTTGGAAGTGGAACGGAGTAATCGGACGAACGGTTGAAAAGATATGAATTTCCGAAGATTAAAGGATTTTCTGGAATAAAGAAAAGGAATTAATAATAATTAATAATTCCCTGGAAAAAGAAAAGAAGGAGGGACTGAAATTGGACTTTATTTTGGGCGGCTAAGGGCAGCCCAAAGAGATTGAAGGGCGCGGCCGAATAATTGGGCCGGCGGCCCGAAGGGAATCGGCCCATGGCCGATCGGCGCGCGAGAGGGGGATAGGCCGATGGGCCTAGCGGCCGATGGGCCGGAGGCCGATGGCCGAGGGGCCGAGCGGCCGGCGCTTGAGGGCGCGGCCCACGAGCGAAAAGGCCGAGTGGCCGAGGGCCGACTGGGCCGGCGGCCAAGGAGGCCAAAGGCCGGCCTGGCACGCGGCCGGCCGAGCGCGAGAGGGGGGGCCGAGGCGACGGGCGAAAGGGAAGGAGGCCGAGGCCGGCTGGCGCGCGGCCCGGCCGATGAACGGGGGTTTGACCGGTCTCCCGTGGGGCCGGGGCGGCGGACGTGGCGCCCACGTGGACACCACGTCGGACCGAGAGGGGAAGGGGGGCTCGCGGGCGGTCGGCGGCGTGCTCCGGCGAGGGCGGCGAGCCGGAGGGGGCGGACGGCGTCGGTAGGCGCCGGTGGAGAGAGAGAAGAGAGGGAGAACGAGCCCACGGCTCGGATCGGACGGGGCGCGACCGGCGGTTGAGACGACAGCCGACGCCGACGGGGGAGAAAAGGAAAGGGGGGTAACGGCGCCGGGGGGAGAGGAGAAGAGGGGAGGCGGCACGACGCGGCCGGAGGGGGTCCTACACGGCAAATCGAACGACCTAGAACACGGGAGCACGGAGGGGGCGGAAAGCAGAGAGGGGGAGCGTTACCGCGGGAGGGACGGTGACCGGGACGGAGGGGCGGCGGTGCGGGCGTGGCGCAGCTCGGGGCCGAGGAAGAGGGCGGCGGAGATGGCGCCCGAAGCTCCTTCGGGGCCCTCGGCGGCGGCGGCGGCGGCGGGCGACGAGGGTGGCGGCGGCAGCGGGAAGGGGGCGAGCACGGGAGGCGGTGATGGCGGCCGAGCGAGGGGGGGTTCTTGTAGGGGCGCTAGGTCGGTTTGGGGGCGCAGAGACGCGGTTCGCGTGGAAGGGGACCGCGCGCTAGCGACCAAGACGGCGGCAGCGGGTGACGTCGGCGACGGTCGGCCGCCGGGGAAAAGAAAAAGGGGAGAGGGAAAAAGAGAGTTTGCCCCCTTGCCGAAACAGGCAAGGCGTGCGGGGAGAGAGAGGGGGAGTGCGCGCTCGGTGCCTTGGCGGCACGCGCGCAGGCGGCGGGGCCGAGGGGACCAGCGGCGCCGGCGACGGAACTTGATGGGAGAGAGAGAGAGAGAGAGAACGGCGGTGCGGGCGCGGGGAGAGAGAGCGTTGGCTCTCTCTCGGCTCGGCGCGTGCGGGGCACGTGCCCGGCGCGCGCGGGCCGAGCGGCCTGGCGCGGCCCAGCGGGGAGGGGCGAGGCCGAAGGAGCTGGGCCGACGGCGGCCCAGGAAGGAGAGGAGAAGGAGGGAGCAGGCCGAGAGGCTGGGCCGGATGGCGGCCCGAGGGGGAAGGGGAAACAGGCCGAGAGGCTGGGACGGACGGCGGCCCGAGGGGGAAGGGGAAACAGGCCGAGAGGGGGACAACCCACGGCAGAGGGAGGTAAAGTGGACTTTTTCCTGGGAGAGAAAGAGAGGGAGTTTGAGGGCTCGGATTTGAAATCCGATTTCGCGGTTTTCTCCGGGATTGAACTGAGAGAGGAGACACGAGACCTTGGCACACAACAAGACTCAACTGAAGAGCAAACTTTCGCAAATAGAGTTTTTAGTAAATTAGTTTTCCCGCTAACGCCGCGACAAAACGGGCGTTACATTAAGTAACCCGCACAGGATAGTACCATCACGTGCGGCTGGGTTAGGTAACCCGCACGGAATAATATTATCGCATGCGGGCGGCTTAAAGAACCGCACGGAAACATATTATCCCATGCGGCTAACTTAGGACACCCGCACGCAAAAAAAATGACATAATACTAAATATTAATACATACGATGCCTACAATATTAGGACACCCGTGGTTGTAATCTGTCGCATCTTCAATGTTGTCAATGCCAATGATGTATTGATTTCCGAATACAATAATGTCCATCTTCTCGTCGAAAGGGTCCTTCACGTAGAAAACCTGTGCAATACGCTCAGCGAGGACCCATGGATCATCCTTGTGACCAATTTTACTACGTTGAACAACCGTCAACCCAAAGTTATCCAGCATCATGTCTTTCACCCATTGGCATCGAAGAACAGCAATCTGTATGTTTAAACCGTAATCAAGTTCCCTGATTTCCTGTACGATCCCTTAATACAATTTCTTCTGTCCTGTTGTATCCAACGCTTCCACACGAACTCCGCTATTCAGTGCTGAGCTTTTCTTGTCTTTGCTTATAGTGTAAAGTGTATATCCGCTGATGTCGTACCCTTGTCATGAGGTCACAAGGGATGTTGGGCCAGCTGCCAGCCTTTGTAAAGTTATTTCACCCAGAATTCACCAGCCGATAGGTTTTGATCCTTCAACCATTGGGGAAAACTGCGCCTCTGTTCTTTCGAAACCCAATCAGCTGACCGTTCAGCATTTGCAGGCTCTGATCTTGGCCATGTGTTGCTCAATGTATGGCTCAACGATGGCCAGTTGTTGAAGCATGCTGCTGTGTGCCTTTGCTATAGCTCTGTAGTCGTTATCGTAGAAACATTTTCTTCCCACAGTCCCCTTCCCAGTTAACCTTCCATCGTGTTGAGCCAGTGGTATCCTAATGGGGTTGACATCTTTTATGTAATCTATGCAACACTCAGCTATCACTTTGTTTGTGTACCCTTCTATCATCGATCCCTCTGGGTGAGCACGGTTGCGGACATACCCTTTTAGAACTGACATGTACTGCTCGTACACCAACATTTGATGTAGGTATAGAGGACCAAGTTCAATAATCTGAGGGACGATGTAAACAATGAGATACTCCATCATATCCCAGTATGATGGAGGGAAAAACATCTCTAGCTGGCAAGCTGTCTCGACTGCGAATGCCTGAAGGGGTCCTAATTCTTCGAGATCAAAAACCTTTTGTGAAATCTGATTAAAAAAGTAGCACAACTTTGTTATCACTACCTTAGTGTGAACTAGCATGACTGTCCTTATAGCGATAGGGAGGAATACCGTTAGCATTTTATGACAGTCGTGAGCATTGTACCCAGAGATGGTCAATCTTTCATTGATACTAGCTTCTTGATATTTGATGAGAAACCAGTAGGCACTTTCAAACCATGCAAACATCTACAGAAAGCCTTTTTCTCTTCTGGGGCCATTGAGTAGCATGCTGGTGGAATCTCAATCTTACCATGTACTAGCTCTTTCGGGTGGAGATCTTTCCTTATGTCCAAATTCACCAAGTCATTACGGGACTTCAGTCCATCCTTTGTCTTACTAGGGATGTCCAATGTCACACCCCGCCCCTGCGCCACTGTACAAATGGCACCGAGGAGGGCGTGCCGCAGGAGAACGGCGAACTGCTTTCCCACGGAACCGCAAAACAGGTACCAGTCCCAGGATAACGATGCTGGTACCAGCGGTAACATGATGAATCAATGCAAGATTTAAATAAATACAATATACCTTTACGTTGCAGCTTCGGGTTTAGTCAGGGTCTTGTTTAACCATAGGTCTTGGGCTTGGGGTCTGACCGGGATCGAGCGAGAAAAACATTTTCGCAAAACAACAAGCATTCTATTATTTCTATGAGATAGGCATCGGGCTTAAGGCTGCCGTTTTCTTTCGTTCTGGCTCTAGGCTGCCACCTTAATCGAACTTAGAACCTTTCCGTTGAGAGAAAATTTATGGAGGACGAGTGGCTAAGGTTGATGTACTTTTATTTGGAAGAAACCTCTTTTATAAACAAGGCTTGAGAGAAGAGAGTAGAGGCTTTTTCCGCAAATAGTTTTGTTTTAGTCAAAATAGGTGATTTGGAGTCTCCTGAGAAAGAGGGGTTTCATTCCTAAAGCCAAACCTTGCTCTGATACCACCCTATCACACCCCGCCCCTGCGCCACTGTACAAATGGCGCCGAGGAGGGCGTGCTGCAGGAGAACGGCGAACCGCTTTCCCACGTTACCGCAAAACAGGTACCAGTCCCAGGATAACGATGCTGGTACCAGCGGTAACATGATGAATCAATGCAAGATTTAAATAAATACAATATACCTTTACGTTGCAGCTTCGGGTAATCCCTGAGTTGCAACCTTCAATCAGAGTCAGCAGCAGTAAAACTTAGCGAAGCTAGGACACCAAATCCACCGGCAGTAGTTTGGGTTTAGGGACGAAACTCCAACCTTCATCTTCTTCCTGAACATAAGCCAAAAGGAGAAAAACAACAACAATGGGGGATTAAGTACTTTCATACCCAGCAAGCCACTAGGAAACGTGTACAAGCAAGCTTCACAGAAGGGCCAAGTTTGTTCAGCAAATCATTTTAAAACACTTTTCTTTTAAAGGTCTAAGTGTAGGTTTTCAAAATAACTTTTCCTTTATTAGCTTCTTTTCACCTTCAAAACATAAACCAACATTCTCTCCAACAATCATCCGTTAACCAAGTCTCATGGTTAACAACTCCTGGTCCGGTCCTCTCGACCTGCCAACCCAAACTCGGCCATCTCGGCCCCTAAACCGGCCCTCTCGGCCCTATGGTGCCAGACGACAACCTAGGTCACATAAGCCTGTTCCCAACCACGAAGGCTGGCCGTCTGTCACAAAGAAGGACTCTGGTAACGGTTCCCTTCCCACGAACTAATTTATTAAATAAGTTTTAAAAACAAAACTACGCTATGGGCATCACCTCACATTCACCCTTGACCATGGGCACGGCTATTCGAACAGTTCAATCAAACCTCTGCAGAGACTGTATGCTTTTCCCACAAGACACGAAGCTTACACCGATACTGGAAATTCTAATGATTTGTTTGGGATTTTTGGACAAATAGAGAATTTGTTTGGATGGGCTTTGGTTTTGGAATAATAATTTGGAACGAAAGGAACGGGTAAAGCTTTAAAATAAATAATTTAGCACTGATAGAAAAATGGAGGGATGGTTTAGGACGCGTTTCGAATTTCAAAATCCGAACACAGTATTTTATTTGGAATAGAATAATTGAAGGAAAAACTCGGTTTTTGCCAGTTCCGTCGGTGCGCAATTAAATTTAACGGGAGGAAATGACTGTCGATACGTGCGTAGAAATATTGATTTTGATATGCACACGTATAGGAAATATTTGTTGGGCCGTCGAAGTCTAAAAATAAATATTTTTAGACTCTTTGAATGGATGGGAGATTATTTGACGACACGGTTAAAATCCCGAAATCAAAATTTCAACCGTACGAATTTTTGGAAAGGTTTAGAGTGGGGGAATTTGAACTTCAAAATTTGAATAATGAAAATTTAATTTTGGGAGACGATATCATGATCAAGACTTTGGGTTCACAAGGGAATGAATCAATTCAAATCTTTGGCACAAAATCCTAAATACATTCAAAGAACCAAAATTTTGAAAATAGGACATTAATAAAATAGGTTTTTCGACGGGATGAAAATCGGGGCGTTACATCCAGTAAAGTATCGATGGTGCTGTCGAACACATTCTTCTCGAGGTGCATTACATCAATGGCATGGCGAATCTCCAGGTCTTTCCAGTACGACAATTACTTGAAAAATATTGACTGTTTCTTGAAAGTCAACGTATTTTCCACCACTGCTTTCTTCCTCTTGCCTGCCTTTTTCTTTCCCTTACTGAACATGACCTTAATACTCTATGTCATCTTAAAATCCATAGAACCACCTTGTGCTGTGGGGGCAGAACTGTTCTCCATAGTTTTGTCGAACAATGCAGCCATCGCACGATACTTGTGCTTCTGTGGTAAGAAGCGACGATGATGCATGTAAACTAACTTGCTTGAGGATGTCAGGTATATGTAGGACATGTTGTCCAGACAGATAAGACATCCAGTCTTTCCTTTAATCTGCCCTGAGAGGGAAAAGTTTGTTGGTAGATCGTTGATGGTAACGAATATGATAGCACGCAGAGTAAAATAAACCCGACGGTATTCATCCCACACTCGTAACTCTTCTTTCCACATTTCTTGCATATCCTCCATCAAAGGTTCAAGAAACACATCTATGTCGATGCCAGATTGTTTTGGGCCTTGTATAACGATAGTCAAAGGAATGTACTTTCGCTTCTAACATATCCATGTAGGAAGGTTGTACATGGTGAGCATAACTAGTCAAGTGCTGTGCGAGCTGCTTAGGTCACCGAATGGATTCATTCCATCCGTGCTCAACGCAAACCTTACATTTCTCAGATACTTAGCAAATTCTGGGTGTATTGAATCAAAGTTCTTCCATTGTCGAGCATCGACGGGGTGTCGAATCATACCATCTGTCTTTCGACCCTCTTGATGCCATCTCATCAACTCGGCATCAGTAGAGTTTGAGAATAGTCGTTTTATGCGATCTTTCACTGGCAAGTACTACATCATCATGGCTAAAATCTTTTGACCTGCCACTACCGATGAACGGTTTGAGAACAGTCGTCCCACTTCTTGCGTAGGACGCAAGGGATGTAGCGGTTTAACACTTGCCCTCGCGGCTGAAAATAGCAGCCACCGACCACCGTCGGCAGCGATACCGGCTGCACGGTGAAAAACCACCAGAACAGCCGAAGGGATGGGCGCACCCCAATGAACATCTCGCACAGGTGTGCGAAGATGGCCAGCGTCATGACCGCGTTGGGGGTGAGGTGCGCCATCTGGAGTCCGTAAAACTCCAGAACATCCATGAAGAACGTGGAGAATGGTGGGATCAACCTCGCCATAGCAAAGGAAAGGAAGAACACTGACCGCTCCGGGTAGCGCGGCGCCGGGCGTCCCTCGCCCAGCATGACCACCTCCCGGTTGGTTGATTCTGGCATAAACCGGCGCGGCAGCCCAGCCTGCCTCTCGCTCGTGATGCAGGAGGGCGGCAGTACGCTGCCGTCAAGCGGCACAGAGCTCCACGCCATGTCGCCGGTGGAGGAAGAACGTGGAAACGAGAGCGAGTGGCGAGAAGGAGGCAAGGAAAACGAGTGAACTAGGGCGCGGTTGGCTGAGGCAAGGAAAAAGTGGCGAGAGGAAGGAAGCAAATCCCTTCCTCTGCGCCCTTTATACCCTTGCCCCCGCTGCGTTCGGCTCCTCGTTTCCCGCGCACACTAACTCACCCCCTCATTTTTCGCGCCCACTCCTCCACTCGCCCCACTCGCCCGCTTCCGGTGCACGCGTCAGTCGTGCAGCCCTTGCGATCGAGGCGGGGCAGATCGTGTACGCATAAATTGCGCACGGTTACCGCGAAAAGGGCCATCATTACGTCCCCAGGCGAAACGGACCGACGTGCCCTGGTCCGCGCGCCACCCCGAGTAATGTGGTGGTTACAAGGTGGCTGCCCATTACTGCCGAGTGGCGATTTCATGCTGCGCGCGGATCGCGATCGTTGGGGTTTTTCGCTCCAGGGACCCGGGCCTACGTGTCACCGGACCTGAGGGGTGGCATCAAACCTGGACGCCCCTTGGGGAGGCCCAACCAGGCATAACGCCGGGGGCTACTGTCGGTGATGCGGGCCCGGGGGTATGGAGGCTAAAGGGACGGGCGGCCCCGCACGCCCACGTGGCGCGTCCCCTGAAGGGGTCGGGCCCGAGGGTGGCGTGGCGGCCGCCCTTCCGGTTTCCCCCGAGGGTCGGGCCACTCCCAGACCTTCCCCGAGGTCTGGGTCGCCCCGACCCCCTCGGCGTTGGTGCCACGTGCGCAAGGTTAGGTGAGCGTGGCAGAGCTCACCTAACTGCATTAATAGCAGCTCAGGCGAGCGCACCACGCCACATTTAATGCGGCGTGGCACGTGCATAGCCAGTCTGCGACCGGTCACGGCGATTGACCTGTCGTACACTAGTCAGATCACGGGTGAGACGGTGGCAGGGCGCCTGTGTGCTACGCGCGTGCGTCAGGCGGCGCATAGCACGCCTTGCCCCGTCCCATCAGAATGATGAGAGCTTTTTGCCTCTCGTCCCTCAGCCGGAGTTGGTATGCCAGCTCCGGTCAGATAATTTCCGTTTCCCCATGCGAGCGGAACACAGAAGTCTTCCTCCATTTAATGGAGCTTGACACGGGCGTCCCCCGCGTGAGCCGCCTAACCGAGCGAGGGCCTTACTGCAGCATCTGTACGAGTGGCTTCTGAGTCAAGCAACAAGATAGCCATTAAATGTGAAAGAATGTTTTTCTTCTATCTTAGGCAACTTGTGGCCCATGTGGTAGCCTCTTGACATATAAAAGGAGGCCCAGGCCTGAATAGAGGGGGGGCAAAAAAAAAAGAAAGAGGACAACACTTGTATTCTGGTTTTTCCCATTCTCAGATCCACCACACACAGGAGTAGGGTGTTACGCTTCCCAGCGGCCCGAACCTGTATAAACCTTCGTATTTCTGCGTCTTCCACTGAAATTTTGAGATCAGGAGCAAGGGATTTCATTCTGCGCCCCCGGTCAAACTAGCAAATGGGGGCCCTCTCTGTCTTCCGTTGAGGAGCTAACACTCCGTCAGCATGTAATTTGCTTTATATATAAGTGAAGTAAACCCCAGAAAATGCTGCGACATTCTAAGCGGCACCAAAATTCCCGTGTCGAACACGTGGTGTTTTCACTGTTCATCATGTTCTACCTCTGATCAAGTGTGAGATTGAGTGATTTGAAGGGTTGTCGTTGACATTTGGTATCAGAGCCATGTTGGCTCCTGCCGGTGGCCTGTCCCACACGCCACACCGCACTGGCCGGCGGCGATTCTGCGAGCCGTGCCGGCAGAAATGCTGCGGCCGTTCGCTAAGAAGGATAACGCTAAGGATGCTTGGGACATGCTCAAATCCATGCGAGTAGGCACTGATCATGTCAGGGAGTCGCGTGCCCAGAAGCTGCACCAAACATTTGAGTCCATGTGATTCAAAAGCGGTGAACAGGTCGAGGATTTCAGTCTTCGCCTCCAGGGGGTCGCAAGTGATCATCTCCGCCTCCTTGGCGATGAAGTCTCTGGGGAGAAGGTGGTGCGCAAGCTACTGCGGGTCGTGCCACGCAGGTATCGCTAAATCGCTTTGTCCATTGAAACTTTGCTTGACCTGAGTTCTATCTCCATCGAGGACCTCACTGGCTGGCTTCTCACTGTCGATGATCACCCTGATTTCGACGGGGAGGACGCGGGCCAAGTGCTCTTCGGTGAGAAGGACAGCTCTACTCGCTCGAGCAAAGACGGTGGTCACCCCTCCCGTGACTCCGGGATCGGGGGGAGCTCATCAGCCCCACGGCAACACAGCCGTGGCGGGCACGGGCGTGACGGCAACGAAGGTGACAACAAGTCCGACACCTCTCACACCAAGTCCAAGGACAAATGCCGCTACTGTGGCAAGTTTGGGCCACTGGGCCAAGAAGTGCCGAAAGGCAAAACATGACCGGGAGAAATTGGCTCATGCTAACCTCCTTGTTGCAGAACCACATCAGGCTGGCGGTGAAAAGGAGCCTAGTCTTCTGATGACCTAGGTGTGCGAACTCGCTCCCACCACCGAACTTGAGCTCATCAACGGCGAGGTGAACTTAACGAGGAGCGCGCCCTCGCCTCTCTCCATGACGAAGGAGAGCCGATCGACCCCGATTGGATATTGGACACGGACGCTTCCAACCACATGACAGGTGCAAGGGATGTCTTCTCCGAGATCGACACCTCCGTGCGAGGCATGGTCAAGTTCGGTGATGCCTCGCGTGTTCGCATCAAAGGGTGTGGGATCGTCCTTTTCGCCTGCAAGAACGGCGACCATTGTGCGCTCACCGGCGTCTACTACATCCCCAAGCTTTGTACCAACATGGTCAGCCTCGGCCAACTCGACGAAGCACGGTGCAAGACGGTGATCGAGGAAGGAGTTCTCACCTTGCGTGATCCGCAGCAGCGTCTGCTGTGTCGGGTGCGTCGGGGAGCAGGGCGCCTATACGTGCTCCAAGTCGAGCTGGCACAGCCAGTGTCCCTCGCGGCAAAGAGCTCGGAACACGCCTGGATTTGGCATGCCAGGTTCGGGAACCTCAACTTCGACGCGCTGCATAGGCTCGCCAGCCGCGGCCTAGCACGCGGCCTCCCTGAGCTGGAACGTGTGCGGCAAGTGTGTGATGGTTGCCTGATCGGCAAGCAGTATCGCGCTCCGTTCTCGGTGATGGCATCGTGCCGAGCCACGAATCGTCTCGACCTGGTGCATGGCGACATATGCGGCCCCATCTCGCCCTCGACGCACGGCGGTAAAAAGTATTTCCTCTTGCTAATTGACGATATGTCGCGCTATATGTGGCCTTTTCTGCTAACCTCCAAGAGCGAGGCTCTTGCGACGATCAAGCGTTCCAAGACAGGGGTGGAAGTCGAGACTGGCTCCAAGCTGCGTGTTCTCCGCACCGATGGTGGGNCCATTGAGTTTGGGCTATACTATGCGAACGAGGGCGTTGCATGGCAGTTAACGGCGCCGTATTCCCCTCAGCAGAATGGGGTCGTCGAGCGCCGCAACCAAACGGTCGTGGCCATGGCGAGATGCATGATGAAGGCGAAGTCTATGCCGAGGCAGTTCTGGGGGGAGGCGGTGACAACCGCCATACAAGACCCCCCTTTGAGGCATTGCATGGACGAACACCTGCTGTGCATTACTTCAAGACCTTCGACTGCGTCGTCTACGTGAAGTTGGTGAGGCCGCATCTCAAGAAACTTGACGACTGCAGTAGGGCAATGGTGTTCTTGGGCTATGAACCAGGGACCAACGCCTACCGTGTCTACGACCCGGTGGCCAAGCGCGTCGCCGTCATGCGTGACGCCATCTTTGATGAAGTGGCTTCGTGGCCGTGGGCGGACCCTGTTGAGTCGGGAGCAGCACCTTCGGAGGACACTTTTACCGTTCACTACGAGGTGGCCACGAGCGCTGCCCCGAACAGACCAACAATTGACAATGACGCCACGCCACCGCCAACTCCCACTTCGCTGCAAGTGTCTCGAGGAATGCCGGCTACACTAACCCCTGTTTCCCAGGCACACCCGCCGTTGAGTTCGTGTCGCCGCCGGATGCAACGCCAGACGCTGGTGACGATCTTGGCGCACCGCGCCGCTATCGTAGTGTGGCGAATATCCTTGACACGACAGCGCCAGTAGAGCTTTATTTGGCAGCCGCCGAGGAGCCAAGCACTCTCTTTGAAGCTGAGGAGGATGAAAACTGGCGGCGGGCAATGCTGGACGAACTCAAATCAATTAAGGAGAACAACACCTGGACACTCACCGATCTCCTGGTTGGCAAACGCCCCATTGGCCTGAAGTGGGTGTTCAAGTTGAAGAAGGATGAAACGGGCGCCGTCGTCAAGCACAAAGCACGGCTCGTTGCGAAGGGGTACGTGCAACGCCAGGGAATTGACTTCGATGAGGTCTTCGCCCCCGTTGCCCGGATGGAGTCTATGCGACTGCTCCTCGTCGTCGCGGCACACTCCGGCTGGGCCATGCATCGCATGGACGTCAAGTCTGCCTTCTTAAACGGAGAGCTGGAGGAGGAAGTGTATGTGTCGCAGCCAGGCTTCGCTGACAACGAACACCTTGGCAAGGTCTTGCGCCTGAATCAAGCACTCTACGGTCTCCGTCAAGCTCTGCGGGCGTGGAACGCGAAGCTGGATGCCAACCTGCAGGAGCTGGGCTTCAAGCACAGCGCCAAGGAACATGCTGTGTACACTCGCGGGGAGGGAGACACGTGCCTCATTGTCGGCGTCTAAGTCGACGATCTCGTCATCACCGGCGCATACTGTCGAAGTTCAGAGTTTCAAAGGGGAAATGCATTCTCTGTTCCAAATGAGTGATCTTGGATTGCTCAGTTAGTACCTCGGAATCGAGGTGAAACAAAGCAAGGACGGTATCACCATCAACCAATCGGCATACGCACAGAAGCTCCTCAAGATCGGCGGCCTTTCAGAGTGCAATTCAACTTGCATTCTCATGGAGCCAAGATTGAAGTTGATGAGAACAGCGACAGGCCGGCAGTCGACTCCACGCTGTATCGCAGCTTGGTGGGCAGTCTGCGATACTTGGTGCACACGCGGCCTGACATCACCTTCGCCGTTGGCTGCGTCAGCCGATTCATGGAGTCACCGCATGACGATCACTTCGCGGCAGTGAAGCACATTCTGCGCTACATAGCAGGTACTGTGAGTTATGGTTGCCGATTTGCAAATTCAGGTGAAAAGGGCGCACATTTGTTGGGTTTCTCGGATAGTGATCTGGGGGGAGACGTGGATGATCGGAAGAGCACCTCAGATAGTGATGTTCTTCCTCGGCTCCAGCCCAATTGCGTGGCAGTCGCAGAAGCAGAAAGTGGTTGCTCTTTCCTCTTGTGAAGCAGAATATATCGCCGCCACTAGTGCGGCTTGTCTCGGTATATGGCTGGCGCGTCTATTAGCTGAAGTGCTGGGAACTGAACCGGAGATGGCCATCCTCAAGGTCGACAACAAGTCGGCGATCTCGCTGTGCAAGAATCCTGTGTTCCATGATAGAAGCAAACACATTGATACACGGTATCACTTCATCAGGCAATGCATAGCGGAGAGAAAGATAGAGGTTGAGTTCATTCCTTCCTACGAACAGGTTGCAGACATTCTGACGAAGCCACTCGGACGCATCAAATTTCAATAATTTCGCAGCAAGGCGGGCGTCGTTCAGATTGTCACACGGCGACAGGATTAGGGGGAGATTGTTAGCGTCGTTAATCCTGTGCTGCCGAAGTTTGTATTTTTGTTCTTGCATGTTGCATGAGCACGTTTGCATGTTGCAGCGTGAGCGTCGTTTGTTCTAGTCACGTTTGTGCCCGGAGCGAGTCTTTAGCAGTACAGCACGCTAGTGCTTCGACGTGGGGGATAGCGCACGTCTCATGGAGTATTGGCGTGCATGGCGGAGGCCACTACGGCACTCCTAGTTGTTTCAAGTTGTTTTTAGTTTGCATGTAATTTGCTTTATATACAAGTGAAGTAAACCCCAGAAAATGCTGCGACGTTCTAAGCGGCACCAAAATTACCGTATCGAATACCTGGTGTTTTCACTGTTCATCGTCTTCTACCTCTGATCAAGTATGAGATTGAGTGATTTGAATGGTTGCAGCTGACATATGTTTGCAGCGTCGTCGGCAGCGGCAGGGGCTACGCATCGGTGAGGGGCGAGCAGCAGCAAGACGAGGCCGGCGGCAGCGGCGAGGTAGTAGCTGGCCATGGACATAGTTGTTTGTGACAACTGACGAAGAGATCATAAGGGGATGCGGAGACGCCGGCTGGAGTGCCGTAGAGCCGTGGTCCATGTATGTGTGGAGCCGTGGACAGTGGACTTCCAGGTCTTGGATGTGAGTCTCTTTCCATGTGGACCAATCAATCGAGGCAATTTTTACTAGCCTTATATCATGTGTGCCGTGTCTGAGACGGCAGGACAACTTCTGAACTTGCAAGTGTGCGTATGTTGCTGGGCCTAGTGTGTGAAAATACAAAAAGTCAAATGACCAAGTTGCTGATCGATCTCTTCCCCAAACCCACAAATCTCTAGATCGATTTCTACCGCAACATGCACCAATTTGGCGCGACACCAATAGGGATGTGTTTGGATGGTGGTCAAGGGTGGATGGGATTGGGCCATCCAGTTTTTTAGGGATATGGCCATCCAGTTTTTTGTTTAGTTGAATAGATGGGATGAGCCAAGTTTTTGTTTGGTTGGATGGACAAAAGGTGGATATGGTGAGCCAATCTATTGTTTGGTAGGATGGATGAGTGTTGTCATCACCTTTTGGATAGAAATGGTGAGAATACCTCCTACCTGGTATACTTGAAAAAATTGGATGGTTGTATGTACAAATAATCAAATGCATAACGTATTTGTTGTCTACCTTGAGAACAGAAAATTATTGGGGGATGAATTTCCGCTTTTCCTAATCCCTTTCCTGAAACTTGTGTTTCGTTTAGGATCGGGAAAGCATCACCCAAACCCTGTGTTCAATGTTCAATACTGCATTTGAGTTACACAACAACAAAATGTTCAGGTTATAATTAATCAGTACTTCAATATAATTCTGCACACATATTCAATATGTCTGTACTCATCAGCACACATACATCTTTAGGACGCATGACTTCACACCTTTGTAGACATTAGGAAAACAAAACAATAGCTGAACAACACGATTTGGAATAAACTGACTCCATAGAAGTTTGCTTCCCCTAATCCATAGAAATTTGCTACTGAATGACAACTGAATACATACAAGTCATTGTCAATAAATTGATCAACAAAAATAGAGTCTACTGATCAACAAAAATAGGGTCTACATACTACTGGAAATCTGAATCAATGAGCATTAAAACCCATCAAAAATATGTCTAAGTTGAACCGTAAAAGTTTCAGGCAAAGATTCAATAACATAAGATCCAACAGCAGCGCTTGCTCCAAAGGATGTCTTCACTCTGAACAACGGTGTTCCTCCTGCATGTTCCAGAACTATTGCTTCCATAATAATGCTCCTCCTACATGTTCTAGAACTATTAGTTTCATAAGAATGTAAAATTATTCTGTAGCAAAATTTAAAATTCAATTTTCATGACTTCCATCTGTTTAACCTTAATAACTATTAGCTTGAAGTTAATTTCAAACCAAATGGTTGTAGTTTTTTATGGAGATGATTAGCATCATAGTTGGTGGCTGATTGGATTTAATCAAGAGCAGACTCTACCCTGGCCTAGTCTTCTTCAGTCAAGACAATTAAATAGTAGACACAGTGTGCATGAGTAAAATCAGTTTGTAGAATCAGCTTTAGAATGATCAAACTGGTATAAAATGTTCTAGAAATACAAAAACTAAAATCTAATGCTACAGGTGATCACTACTATGTAAAGAGAACTATAACAACGAAATCTGGACAGTATGGGTTCACATCTGTACCAATTTACCAACTCCTAAAACCTGCTAGCATACACAAAAATGTCTTACTTGCTCCTATTCTAGAAGCCACATGTACATGGCAAAAACATCAAACCAAAGTTGGACTTAGAGCTGTTAGGCAAAGCATACACTAGAGCGTACAAACAATCACTTGTCAAATTGTAAAACAAGCGATCTTAACTTGACTAAAGGAAAACCAGAACTTGCAATCAACTTAAGTCACTATTCAATTTAAGATTTCAAAACTTGAGCACAATCAAAACTAGAGTTTGACAACTTTAGATTTCAGAACTTGAAAATTGTAATAAATTGCAGGCATGTAACAATCTAGTATGGTTTATTTTGTCAGAACTACTCCATTTCATATGAATCTAGTATGGTTTATTCTGGAAAAGAGTTTGACAATTAATATGATTTTTGAAGTAACTTTTCTATAGAAAACTTTTGCTTGTGAATAAATCAAGACATGGATTTAAACATTCATTCTAAAAAGTAAAGCAATTCAGTCAGCAAAGAATCCAGTTGGACAAATCAATTGTGAGAAGGCTTATTTCACAGTGCTAAATGTAAGTAGTGAAATACTCCAAAATAACAGAGGCAAGTAAAAAAACAAAAATATTAAATAATGGAACCAACTTACACCATCCATTGTCACCCATTAAAAGTGGTGGCAATATATCTTGCAACCCAAGTGACCTTGTGAGCAAATTCAAGGGTAACAAACACCTTTGCAGTTGGAGGATTGTCAACTAGATGTGCATGATAATGAGCAAGATGTGTATCTTCAAACCCTGGAATGCTATGCACACTCTCATACAGGTTATCGGGCAGCTCTTTGTTAGATTTTGCAGCCTCTTTTCCAGCTTGAACTATTGCTCCAGCAAGCTTGTCACCAACAGATTTAAATGAGCCTATCAGTCCTTCTTCTTCAATTGCAGCAGCAGTCTTTGCTTTCTGGGGTTTGGGTGCTAAAGATGATGCACCATTCTCCTCATTAAGGGCATGAACTCTACTAGCTGATCCAGTTGCTGCAGCACTTCCAATACCAATTTCTTCTTCTTCATCATCATCAATGGCAATAGATTCATTGGCTAGAGGATCACCTGATCCTTTTGCATATTTCCCTGTAGCCAAGCTATTACCAAATATCACAAGCATCTTGCCATAATTGTGAATAGGTTTGTTCAGATATTCAGCATCAGCCTTGTGATCCTACAACATGGTTTAATAATAAAACAAATTTCAGCAACCAATACAAGTTTCAGCAACCATTATAAATTTCAGCAACCACTACTAGTTTCAGCAACCACTACTAGTTTCAGCAACCACTATAGGTAACAATAAAATGGTGTAAGTGTGGTTGTGGCATACCTTGATGTGGTCTGCATAATGTTTATGATCAAGTGATATGATAAAATTGTCATCATCCCAAAGAGCAGCACTCAACTTTCTCAGCTCAGCTATCTTAGAATATTTCCTTTTCCAAGTCCTAATGTGATTAGTAATCTGATCTGAAGTCAAATTAATATTGAAGTGATCATTCAAAGCTTTAGCACAAGCCTTCAAGTGGACTTGCTTAAACCCCGAGGAAGTTTTGTTCCCGCTAGCAACAATACCCTCGAGGTATTCAAGCATGTAGGTAGACATTGAATATGTCCATGTAACATGTCCACCCTTATCACTTTGTCCACTTCCCTCCATTGCCTAGCATGTATAAAGAAATTGATTTCAGCAAACATATAAATTTCAGCTTGCATATAAATTTCAGCAACCAATACAAATTTCAGCAAGCATATAAATTTCAACCACTATAAATTTCAGCAAGCATATAAATTTCAGCAACCACTACAAATTTCAGTAACCACTAAAAATATCAGCAAGCATACAAATTTCAGCAAACAATAAATTTCAGCTTGCAAATATGTCAGCAAATATATAAGTCTTAAAAAGGAGTATATAAGTCCTAGAGTTCCATACAAATACATAGACTACAAATCTAAAATTTTTAATTTCCATGGTTAGCTTGACGATCTTCCCACATTTGGTCTGCGATATTCTGCCTAAATTGAACCATGTATGCATGCTCAATAGCTTGCCCACTTCTTGATGTTGCATAATTGTAGTTGGCTATCCATTCTTCCTCTGATATGATAAAATCATCACCACCATCTTCTATAATCCAATTCTGAATAATACAACAAGCTACCACAATATCCACTTGAGTTGGATAGGGAAAAAATGGAGTAGCATCATCTAAAATTTTCCACCTCCTCTTGAGAGACCCAAAAGCACGCTCAACGGTCACCCGAAGAGATGAGTGCCTCAAATTGAATAGCTCCTTCTCATTCTGTACAGGATTAGTCCCCCACTCATTCAAGTGATACCTCACACCACGAAAAGGGGGTAAAAATCCAGGTTTTGCTCCATATCCCGCATCAACTAGGTAGAATTTTCCTAACATATAAGGACAAGTTGGTGAAATGAGTTGTTGTCAATAATTTTTCTATGCACAAGTTGGACTTACATTACCTTGTGGGACACGAAGGCCATCTGTACGCTCTATAGCATCACGTAAAACTACAGCATCATGTGCTGTCCCCTCCCAACCAGCCAACACATACGTGAACTTAAGGTCAAAATCTATAGCTGCCATTACATTTTGAGTAGCATGATCCTTCCTACCACGAAAGGAAGGCTCCATATCTGTAACGCCCGTTTTGTCGCGGCGTTAGCGGGAAAACTAATCTGCTAAAAACTCTATTTGCAAAAATTTGCTCTTCGGTTGAGTCTTGTTGTGTGCCAAGGTCTCGTGTCTCCCCTCTCAGTTCAATCCCGGAGAAAACCGCGAAATCGGATCTCAAATCCGAGCCCTCAAACTCCCCCTTTCTTTCTCTCTGGAAAAGTCTAAGTTTCCTCCCTTGACCTAGGCCGAATTTCCCCTTCGGCTTTCTGCCCCTCTCTTTTCCCCTCGGGCCGCCACCGGCCCAGCCCCTCTCGGCCTGTTTTTTCCCCCAACTCCGAAACCGACCTAACTCCCCCCTACAAATCCCCCCCTCGCCCTCGGCCGCCATTGCCGCCCCCGGAGCTCGCCCCCCCTTTCCAACCGTCGCGCCGCCGCTCCTGCCGTCCGCCGCCGCGAGAAGAGGAGCCGGCGCCCTCGTCCTCTTCCCCGGCCCGGGATCGTGCCGCCTGCCCGCGCCCGCGCCCGCGCCCACGCCGTCGGCCTCCGGCTTGCCGCCCCGCCGCGGTAAACCTCCTCTCCTCTCCCCCCTCTCCCCCGTCGCCGCCGCTAGGTAGGCCGTAGACCCCTCTCCCGGGCGCCGCCGAGGCCGTCGCCCTCTTCTCCGCCCTCTCCCCGAGCCGCCGTGTTCGCCGTCGCACCGCGCCGTCGCCAGCCGCCGTCGCTTCCCCGCGGCCCGATCCGAGCCGACGGATCGAATCCCCTCGCTCCCCTCTTGCTCCGGCGCCACTCCCCGTCGCCGGCCTCGCATCGCGCCGCTCGGAACACCCCCTCCGCCGTCGCCGCCGTCGCCCGGCGCCCTCTCCCCTTTCTCTTGCCCGGCCGGCCTACGTGGCCGCCACGCAGGCGCCACGCAAGCGCCAGCCGGCGCACCCCTTCCTTTCCCCCTCCGTGCGCTCGGTCTGCGTAGACCGCGCCGCTGCCAGGCGGGCCCCGCCCTAGCACCCGCGTGGTGGTCGCGGTCCACCGGATCGGCCACCCGCGTAGGCCGCGGCCTGCACCGGCCCATCGGCCCCCTCCTCTCACTCGGCCCAGTCGGCCCCCGTGCCCGCGTCGGCCACCCGGCCTCGCTCCGCATCGGCCACTCGGCCTCCTCCCCCTTGGGCCATCGGCCCGAGTCCTTCGGTCCGGCTCGTCGGCCCCGTTGACCGGACCAGGCCGCGCGCCGCTCGGACCAGGCCGCGCGCCGCTCGGACCAGGCCGTGTCACTCGGCTTGGGCCGCGCCCTTGAGCGCCGGCCCGCTCGCGCCATCGGCCGATTAGGCCCATCGGCCATTTTCTCTCCCGCGCCGATCGGCCTAGGGCCGATCCCTTCGGGCCGCCGGCCCAATTATTTCGGCCGCGCCCGTTCTAATCTTTTGGGCTGCCCTTAGCCGCCCAAAATAAAGTCCAATTTCAGCCCTCCTTCTTTTCTTTTCCAGGGAATTATTAATTAATTATTAATTCCTTTTCTTTATTCCAGAAAATCCTTTAATCTTCGGAAATTCATATCTTTTCAACCGTTCGTCCGATTAACTCCGTTCCACTTCCAAAATTCCTCAAAAATCGAGATCTATCCAATGGCACGCTTAGTGGTCTTTAATAGGGCTTCTTTTTATCGCTTTGTTGAGTCGTCTCGTTTCGCGTGTAGTCTCGGAGCCCGAAGACCCGCAGTGCGCGGATTTCGAGGAAGAAGCTCAAGATCTCGAGCAAGGCAAGTCACCTTTGATCAATTGAACCCATAATTTAAATTAAGTATTTTGATTCCGCAAACTATGCATTACTTAGGTTACACTTGCACTAGGCCTCGGTTTGCAATACAACCGGCAGGCCCTACCCATTTGCTGCATTCACCTTCCTTGATTATTGAATACCCTAACACCCTTGTCACCCCTCAGGTGATGCCTCGGTATCCGTACCTCGCGTACGAATATCGAGACTCCCCTCAAACTTTAAAATTGATCACCTGGGTAAAACTTGAGTTTACAAAATGCTTGGAAAACCCGACACTTGGGTCGGTGTCTTGAAAACTAAAGTGAGTTTCTAAAACTCGCGGTACGGGAGACGTACTGGAGGTACGGTCTGCCCGTTCTCGCTCTAAGGACCGATTCCTTGGGAATTACATCCAAGCATATGTCAAGTACGACCACATGGGTGATATGGGACGCCCCTGGCTGAGTAATTAGCTAGGCCAGGGAAATCTTGATGCCAAGGGACAAGTGGATTCGCCGGGGTGGTGTCGGGGAGGACCCCTGGGCTTCCTGGCACAGTATGGTCTGGGACCTAACCTGGTGTTGGTCCGTGGGACCCCTCCCGTTGGCATAAGATGACCCTGAGTCGGCTTTCGAAATGCCTTGTCGTGAAAGCCTTAAGGTCGCCAGACGTGACCGAGGGTCGCGGGCTGGGTGATTCGGGGTTAGTAACGTCGTGTGGGTAAAGTGTACCCCCTCTGCAGAGGTTAATAACTGTTCGAACAGCCGTGCCCACGGTCATGGGCGGATGTGAGGTGATTCCTTAGCGTAGTTTTATTGAACACCTTGTGAACTGCTGCTGGCGTGAGGTTTTCCGTTCTGTGCTTGGTTTAAGGCTGTTGAAGCAGCCGGAGTCAGTGACGATTGGCAGGGAGCCTCTCGTACCGATGTGTTGACTGGCGGCTGTTGAAGCAGCCGGAGTCGGTGACGATGGGCAGGGAGCCTCTCGTACCGGCGTGTGTGAGTTGTGGCTGTTGGAGCAGCCGGAGTCGGTGAACGATTGGCAGGGAGCCTCTCGTGCCGACAAGGATCAATCGATACAATTTCACTGCTCCGGCCGGATGAGACGCACCTTCTCATCCGTGCCGTCGAGAAGCACTCACTTAGATGTTTCTAAAGTCTTAAACTAAACCAATTGTGAAAAATAACTGGCTTTCCCTTGAAGCTTGCATTAAACACTTAATTCCCCTGACTTGCTGAGTACTCCTGTACTCACCCTTGCTCTATATAATTAAACCCCCCCCAGTTCTCGAAGATGAAGAGGTGGACCCTGCTGACGAAGAGTTCTTCCAGGAGCAAGCCAACTTCGAGCAGTAGTAGGGTTTCGGCCTTCCCCAAGGCTTTGCTTGTGGCTTAGGGCTAGTCGCCGCTTTCCGCTTCCGCCTTTTTGTAATGCTGTTGTGAACTCGGGTTCTGTCCGCAGTTCCAACCTTGGTTGTAATCCTACTCTTAATAAAGAGACCGCTGTTGTTGTGATATTCTGTCTTCCTGTTGTACCAGCGCTATTTCCTGGGACTGGTACAGGCATACAGGTCAATCTGGACCGCCCTACCCTGGTCTCCGCCCGGGGCCAGTTTGGGGCGTGACAATATCTTTGGTAACAGAGACTCGTACATGTGTGCCATCAATAGCTCCAATACAGTCCTATTTGGTGAACACAAAAAGGTAAAAAATTTAAATGGGCATAATTTTACGTCTACAAATAATGGTGTACAACTAGTTGTGGATCATATCTTAAAATAAGGATCCCACCTTGGGTTCCCTAATATTTTTGATGGAGTCGTTGTTGAGGGTGGCCTTATTAATTCCTTTCTCAGCTCACCAACAGCATGAAGGACTAGGTTGAAATTTCGGCTAACAGTTTCACCGGACCTATAAAAATTAGTGGCAACTACCCTATTTCTAACATTGTGCCCAATTGTATGTAAAAACATAGCCACTTGCTCTTCAACAGGCATATGTATAGTATCCACAAGCAAGCCACGATCCCTAAAAAGTTTACAAAAACGGAAAAAGGTGCTCTTTTAAGCCTTAGCATGTTCACACAGATGGTATCGTTTTTCCAAATCTTGTCATTGAGATAATCAAATCTTTTCCTATCTCTTTCATCTATTGGCCCATAGGTAATCCCTTCTCTCCTTGGAACCCTTTTCCTTTTCTTATTTCTAGACTCGATAACCATAGCCATCATTGACAACAACATATATGATGCAGCCGCATAAATCAGAAACCGTGTTCTGCTGTCCATCTACAATGCCAAAGTTTGACCAAATCAGGTCTACTACATTCATGCACACATATATTGAGTCATACAACATATAGCACTCAGATCTGAAAAAAATATCAGAAAATAGCAACTATAGCACCTATAATCATTCATGCCCATGCTTAGAAACTACTATAGCACTTAGATCCGAACAAATCAATCACCAAAAAACAAGAACTATGCTCAAATTTGTAGTATACCTTCAAACGAGGAGGAATGCAAAGAGAGGGATGTTGTTTCTACTCGCCGCCGCAGCTGCCGAGTGCAGCCGCCGCCGCGTCGCCTGCAGTCGCCGCCGCGCCGCCTGGAGCCGCCGCCATGCCGCCTGCAGCCCCCGCCGTGCCGCCTGCAGCCCCGCCGCCCGGCCTGGAGCCGCCGCCGCCTGGCCTGCAGCCGCCGCCGCCCGGCCTGCAGCCGCCGCCGTGCCGCCTGCAGCCCCCGCCTTCTTACCTGCAGCCCCGCCGCCAGCCTGGAGCCGCCGCCCAGCCTACAGCCGCCGCCGTGCCCGCGCCGCCTGGAGCCGCCGCCGCCTGGCCTGGAGCCGCTGCCGCCCGGCCTGGAGCCGCCGCCGTGCCGCCTGCAGCCGCCGCCGCGCCGCCTGCAGCCGCCGAATGAGGGAGGAGAGCTAGGGTTTGCCACTGTGAACCAAAGGATAAGGATGGGAGATAAGGATGGGAGGAGGTGAGGGAACCCGACCTCTTCTGCTCTTCACGTGCGCGACACGGTCCTGGGCCGCCCAGTCCGGCCGAATCGGCCGGATGCACAGAGCCGGCATCTGGAGGGAATATTCCCTAGGTGGTGGCCATATCCCAGGACAGCCCACCATCCAAACACCTCCAAAATTTGGGCGGCCATATCCTATCCCAGCCTATCCCTCCATCCAAACACATCCTAGATTGCCACAATTCGTGACACCTTACCACTCATATGTGGATGTTCTCGCTGCCGCCGCCAATTCATGCCTACAGCCGCCGCAGACGAGCTTATCTAGGAGGGACGGAGTACACCGTGGACAACACCGTCGTTGCCAGATGCCGTCCCATTTGCCCGCCGCCGATGCATGCTTACCGCTGCCATGGATGAGCTCACCGTGGATGGACAGAGGACACCGTGGACGATGTCGCCACCGCCGGGCGCCATCCCCTTGCCCGCTACTGCGGTTCTGCCAGATCTTGCCATCCCGAGAATCGCCACTGCCAATGCAGTCCTACCGCTGCCTGGGAGAGGGACTAGGAGTAGGAGGCCTGGATGGAGGGAGGGAGGAGCTCGTCTGGGAGAGGGAGTACGAGTGTGAGGGAGAGATGAGCTCACCACGGTGCAGGGTCGATTGGTCTTTTAATATGGCTGAAGGTTTTCTCAGGTGGTCCTCTTTACTTATTATTTACGAAAATCGATTTCACATACGATGAATTAAGAGGATCGTCTAAAAAATAAACCTATTTCACAAATGGTCCTCTTTAATGGCTGCCTGTAAAATTGATTTTCATAGGTGGGTTTATACCGCATGAGCTCCTCGACTATTATTACAAGCGTGATATTTCTATCAGGGTGTAAAAATGAACCCCCTACCTGTGAAAATAGTCTGCAAAAATAAACTTATTTTCACAAGCCGTCCTCTTTAATGGTTGCCTGTAAAAACTGATTTTCATAGATGGGTTTATACCGCACGAGGTCCTCGAGTATTATTACAAGCACGATATTTTTGTCTAGGTGTAAAAATGAACCCCCTACCTGCAAAAATAGTTTTTATAGTAGTGCTGATTTGCATATTGAAGTGCGATATGGGAACTGAGAATAATAGAAAGAATCAGTGCATCAATTATTCTTTCAAAAGAAAAACCAGTCTATCAAGCATGTGTCGTATTTGCTACAGTATCTTTGTGCAACGATGCAAACATGCTCACGTTGATTTAAACATGATGACAGTAGGATACATTATTAACATATAATAATTTCCACTTGACTTGAGCCGAAAACTCAACTACTAGATAACCAATAAGAGTTCGTTGTACAATTTCGTGTAACTGTAACAAAGAAGAAGCGGAGATTCTTTCGACTCATCTACAAGACTTATCTGGGCACAAGCTCTGTGATCGGTGCTTCATTTTGATACATTTTCGTTGAGTTGTGTGGGTCAAGCAGGTTCTGCTCTGAATTTACATCTGAGCTAGCACCAATCTCCTGAAACCAAAAGGCAGGCCTGGACAAGGAAGGGAGACGGATTGTACCACTAAGCATGACATTAACAGCAGACATCAATGGTCTATCAGCAGGTTTTGGCTGAACACAGAGTAGCCCAATGTGGATGCACTTCAGCACCTTGTCAACTGGATAGTGGTTTCCCAATGATGGATCGATCAACTCGATGGTTTTATCGCTTGTCCAGTGCTCCCATGTCTACACCAAATCAATGGGTTAATGTTCAATAAAACATAATCTAGGAGAAGTACCCCAATATAGAGGGAAAATATGTACCGTAAGATGCACAAATGGACGTCTGAGATTTGTTCACGTCACCATGAGTAATTTTCAGACATTTATTTTGTATCATACGGTAGTTTTCAGGTTTGTACTACATATTTTCACTGGTATAGATTAATTAATATAGTGTCCATGTACTCACAACATTTATGAGATCAACATCTTGATCAGAACCGTAGGAGCCAAAGTTTCTTCTCCCTGTGATGATCTCTAAAATCAGGACACCGAAGCTAAAGACGTCTGACTTGATTGAATATTGTCCACGCATCGCATACTCCGGTGACATGTATCCACTGTAAGAAGAACATATTTTTTTACTGCATAACCAAATAATAGACTTGTCATTTTAAAGGACTGGACATATACTTACTAAGTACCAGCTATATGATGAGTGATAACTTGTGATTGATCCCTTTTGAATATCTTAGCTAGCCCAAAATCAGAAATCTTAGGATTATAAGTAGAATCCAATAGAACATTGCTTGCTTTGAGGTCACGATGAACTATCTTCAGTTGAGAATCTTCGTGAAGATATTGCAATCCTCTAGCTATTCCATTGATGATCTTGAACCTCTGTCCCCAATTGAGCTCTTTGTTTTTCTGTGCATCTACCACTCACACAAGAAAACACCGATTTGATATAAGCGTGACTTGGGCGTGTTTTGCATTACCATGATGAGAAATTTTTTTTCGGAAAACATGGAACTGTGAGAAATAGTACCGAAAAGAATAGTATCAAGGCTTCTATTAGGCATGTATTCATATACAAGTATCTTCTCTTTTTCTTCCAAGCAAACGCCAATAAGCTTGACAAGATTGTTGTGGTTTAGCTTAGCAACCAAAAGTAGTTCAGTTTTCAGCTCTTCTATTCCTTGTCTGGAAGTTTGCGCAAGCCTCTTCACTGCTATTTCTTGACCTTCAGGTAGATCTCCCTGCACGCAGGTGAAGAAAAGTTATGGCCTCTTCATATCTATGAAGAGAGAAAGCCCAGACAGTTGCATACTTGCATATGGTTTCAGTAGTACCTTGTAAACAACACCGAAACCACCTTCACCAAGCCTTTTGTGTTCAGAAAAGTCATCAGTAGCAGTTCGTAGTGTTGATAGATCAAGAATGAGCGAACCGAAACTCTGCATGTCATCTGGACTAGACTCTGTTGGAAGAGGAAATTGGATTGTTACAAATTGATGCATGCGGACTCTTTTGCTTATGATTTCCAAAATAGCAATCGAACGGTTATAAAAAATTCTAAAAGAATGACAACATTGATACAGTAGGCTTCTACAATCTTGCAAAATTTCAAGCCCAAATTTGATCTGCACAGAGAAAAACTAAATAAACAAATTTGTGTTTTTTTGTTGTTGTGAGATGTATAGATTGAGTTTATTGTTGCATGTTTGTTAAGTCATACTATATGATATTGTAATTTAAGTTTTTTAACGAATTTTTATGACCATGTAATGACATGTAAGAGATGAGCGTATGTGTACTTAAATTGTGAGTATAACTCCTCGTTGGAAGACTATGTAAACAATTATAATGAAGTAGTACATGAAAAAGGGTTTTTCCAATATCAGGGAACTATTAAGAGATATCTTTGAACTATACCTATTTTGATTGAGAAATTTTATTATCCTTGAGAGGTACCAAATTTAAATTTTATTATTTTTGAGAGGTACCATTTTTTTAATATTATTACCTGATTTATGCTAGAAAATATGGTATCTCCCATTATCTTCTAAAGTATATAACTATAGTAAAATCACTTATTTGGTGCCTTGTCGAAATATTTGGTCACTCTAAGTTACTCTCTTCGTTTTATATTATAAGTCGTTTTAACTTTGTTAACTCCTACACATTTAACGAAGTTTATAGAAAAGAATTAACAACACTTATAACACCAAATTAGTTTAATCAAATGTAGCATTGAATATATTTTAATGATATGTTTGTTTTGTGTTAAAAATATTATTAATTTTTTTATTAATAACTTCATCAAACTTAAAAGAGTTAACTAAAAAAGTCAGAAATTAAAATAACTTATAAAAGCGGAGGGAGTATAATTTAATTGTGCTCATAAGTCATAAAGTACCATAGAGAGCATGTCATTTACGAGAAAGTGTTCCGCACGGCAACTAGAAGTAATTAATTCCCTCCAATATTAAGAGAGAATGTTTTTTTTTGGGTTAGGCAAGAGATAATGGAGTTTGACTAAACGAAGACTTCTAGTCATAATCCAACTTCTAGAATGGCAGGTTCATTAGTTCCGGTGAGTACATATTTTGACAAAATGGGTGAGAGGATTTACTTGATCGTAATGTCTTTGCTGCTAGTCTTCTGCTCCTCCTCCAGAAACAAAACCATGCTACACCGATAGCTAACACTACAGAAATTGTAGGAATTGAAATGGCTACAATTGGAGTTGTCTTGTTTTCCGATTTTCCTGCAAATACAAACAGCCTTATAAATTACAGAAGAAAATAGAATTTCCCAAAGCAACAGAAAGAGAAACTGAAAAAGTATATTTTTTTTGTCCAACACACCTCCGGCTCCGGTCACCGGTGGCGCCGGTGAAGGCGACGGCGCCGGGAGTTGCAACAGCGGCCGGCCAAAGAAGAAAGTATACGTCTCGAAACGAAAGTTGCAGCGAACGCCCAAAACCCGCCCTCCCGGCCTCGCAACGAAATACTTGGGCGTCATCTGAGCGATTATATCCTCGAGGCAGCTCCGGCAGTCAGCCGCCGTCATGTCCGGCGTGCACTGCGCCAGCGAGTAGATTTTGGGATAAATGGCGTCGAACGCCTCCTCCCCAGTGCCGAACCGCCTGACAGAGTCCGTCGCAGCGTAGTCGGCGGTGGCGTTGACGAGCCGGGCGACGGCGGCTGCAAAAGCCGGCGCCACCGTGGCGCTGACATTGTTGTAGTTCCAAGCGACGAACATCCCTTTGTTGTAGGGAGGGCTTATCGGGAAGGCCCGATTGGAGAAGCGGAGGATGCAGGGGTCGTCGTAGATGGTGACGGACTTGACGAGCGGGCAGAGCTGCTGCGCGCTTCGGATGGCCGCGGCGACGCAGGTGGCGCAGGAGGAGGCGTTGGTGTCGCCGCGGCAGAGGGCGAGGGCGTAGATGGCGTCGGGCGGTGCGCCCGAGGAGCCGGAGGCGAAGAGGGAGGGGGAGGAGGAGGCGTATGCTGGGAGTGAGGTGGCCAGGTACTGTATGTTCGCTTGGTACGTGCTGTTCGCCGTGTAGTTGCCGCTGCTGGTGTTGCAGAGCTGCCACGGCATCGGCTGCGCATCGGTGAAGGGCGCGTGGAGCATGAGCAGCAGCAAGACGAGGCCGCCGGCGGCGGCGACGCCGGTGAGGCAGTGGTGGGCCGTGGACATGGTGATTGTGAGTTGTGAGTTGTGACGGCTGGCGAGTAATCAGAACCTTCAGACCGGGAGAGCACCGGTCAGAAGAGGGGTGCGCCTAGGAGACACGGCAGAGTGGGGGACAGCCATGTGAGTGGATCTTCATAGAGCTGCCTGTGTCTCTGTCTGTGAAACTGTGACCAATCAATATTGTGGCAACTTAATTTTCATGCCTCAACAACTCAGCTGAATGCAGATATTCGTAGCTTAGAAGAAAGTCAGATGAACATGAGAAAATATGCAGTGCAAATCAAATGCTTTTATCCTCTATGCTAACTATCAGTACTAGTAGATATTAAGTAGATATTGCTACCTTTGGAGAGTTAATGGTACTGGACTGATAGTGCTATAAAATAAGAATAGATTAATAAAAGGATTACCGGTAGTGATTTGATTGATCTAATAGGAAAAAAAAGTAACAAAGTTGTTTTGTTACCTATTTCGAACCACAGATTTTTTTAGTCCATCATATTCTCCTATCTGGTATTAGGGAAGAAGAAATTATCCATGAGTCTTGATGGTTTCATTATGGGACAGCCCATGATTTTCATATCGATCTATTATCGATCTCTGCATCTATTCTTTGTGCAATCTTTGAAATTATTGTTGAATATAAAAATGGACATATGAGATTTGTAGATGTCACCATGAGTAAAACTTTTATTTTTGGTAGAACTTTTACTCATGAGTAAATCTACGAGTAAAAGTTTTACTCATGGTGATGTGGACAAATCTTAACCTTTTTTTTTATCTTATGGGTTTCAGGTTTACAGTGCATATATATAGTTTGCACTATATATTTTTTCGATATCCAGATAGGATAAGAGAGGAATGACGTTGTGTTTTTTATCTATTCACAATTTGTTTTATGGTATGAGATAATACGTAGCAGGCAATCCACTCAACAGTATTCCGTGATTATTTAAGATTAAATTAATAAGGTTGATAACTATATTAAGGGGCTACTAGTGCACATGATCCTATTTCGAAGCCGTAAATCTAATATAAGATGGGTACCAAATCTAATATAAGAAGTACAGGGTCTTTCAGAGTATCAGGTCTAATACCCATAGGGTACTGTGGCAGGTATTGGCCGCAGCAGCAGGTAGACGAGAATGGAAAGAGCCCATACGTCAGCAAGCTAGATGTTGATGACAAGACTGGCATCTACATTTATCAACTTCCACTGGCACTTGGACAAGTGCCAGTGGAAGTTGATAAATGTAGATGCCAGTCTTGTCATCAACATCTAGCTTGCAAGTGCCATGTTGAGCTTGCAGCCATGTGCTTAGGCTCAAGCGTGAGCTCGAGACGCCGTGTCAGCAGAGGTGGGATTGGCACGGGGCAGAGTCCGATGGCCTAACGGGTGGAGACCCGAAGCTTAGTGAGGACGGCCGACACACCAGAGGCGGAGGGGCTCGGCCTTCGGCAACGACGTCGTGGATAGTGGAGGAAGCAAAGACGACACCCCTAGGTATGGCAATGACCGGGGGCTTCACGGTGCTGATGACGGCGGACAGAGGCAGAGCTGCTGAAGAGGGAGTAGAGGTGGCCGGTTGCCGAAGTGGTGGCTGGTTGTGGCCTGGGCAATGAGGCGAGGGTCGGAGGTACAACGGGTCCCTCGTACAAAGGGCCCCTGATTTGCTCCAGATGAGTCCCATAGCACCGATGGTACGGTGCGGTGGCGGAAACGACGAGTATGGTGCTAGCGTGATGAAGTCCGGGCAGGTGGTGAGGAGGCCGGTGACCTGCCCGGCTGCTTCCCCCTCCCCCTCCCCTAGTGGGACCAGTGTCAGATGGCGCATCATGACGGTGTAGAGGATCTGGTGGAGGCGTAGTTGGGATCGGCAACGGGAAGAGGAGCAAGGTGATGGAGATGATGTTGTGCTAATGTCAAGACAAGACGACAGAGATCTGTCACCCAAGAAGATCAAGATCGAACAAGCTCGGAGTGAAGGACGATGATGAAAAAAAGACGAAAATGTGTGCCGCCCCGGGAGATCGATTCTTCCTGTGGGTAACATGTGAAAGCGTGAGGGGTGAGGACCCTAGGTCGCCTGCTCTAATACCATGTTGAATAGTATAAGGAGAGGAGATACTACAAATATTGGACACGTTGTATTGAGTCTCAGGGGATTTGTATATATGGAAGATATATGAATAGAGATAAAAAGGCTATGACACAAAACAATCATATCCAAATACATCTCTAGCTGCAGGCGTGTGAGTGTGCATTTAAAAGGAATGTAGGAGGGAGATGGAGATTGTTCATTAGAGATTGGGTTGTTCTTCGGCTAAATGTAAGGAATTTTTTGAGGGTATCATCGGTTGTGCCGCGTGCACTGGTGGAGAAGGGGTTTTTAACCTTGGTTCGTAACACCTCTAGGTCCGGTATGCAACCGGGATCACGAATCCGGGACTAAAGATGCCCATCTTTAGTCCCGGGTGAAATAACCGGGACTAAAGATATTTTTTCTTTTTTAAAAAAAATTGCTGGTTCTGCCAGCTGCTTGTTTATATATTATACATATATATGTATAAATACATATATATGTATAATATATGTATATATAATATGTGTATATATGTAATATATGTATTTATACATATATATATATATATGCAATATGGATATATATATATAAATACATGTTTTACAAATATATATATTCCCTAAATATATGCACTCAAGTAAATATATACTTATATTACCGAAATATACTCACACACATAAGTACATGTATGCACATCTAAATACATACATATACTACAATCCTTTGTTAATTCTAATGTTTTATTATATATTACGAAGAAACCTAAGACATGTTATATATGAGGGTGATGATCAATAGGTCTTCCATCGTAGTGGAATTTTCCCACGAGATCAATTATTTGTTCATTGATAAATCCCATCAATTGTTTTTGAACAGCTTTTATAAATTCTTCATTGGATAGTTTTTCCCTCATGTAAATAATCTATCATTTGAAAAAAATTTGAGATATGAGTATATGAAGTCAATAAGAAATCGGGACATAATGTATGAATGATTTTTACGTACTTCCAGATCCTTGTCACTGTTGATTTGGTGTACAATGCAGTGAGTATATTTGTAGACGTAGTAGCCGCACAAGTTATTCCCTTGCTTCTGTTTTGCACACTTAAGGAGAAACGATGAGAGATTTAATGTACTAATTTTTTCTAGAACAAATTAATGATTCAATATGTTTTGGAGCATGTACTCACCGGAAAATTAAACCTCCTACCAAGTTTTTCTTTCCAAATCCCACGGACCAATGTACGAAACTTTGCCCATATCCTATGTATAGTTCGAAGCTATGATTAAATATCGAGATCTGCATAGTAGCAATAGCAGTGTTCATAATTAATAACAGTTGAATAGATGGCATTACTTGTCTATCACTTCAAAAATCTTGGCGAAACTAGACTCTGGTTTATCCATTGAGTCATAGACATAGACTTTGCATAGTTCAAGGTCGAAGAGGAAAAGGACCTAGTGAAATCTGTAAATTGCGTCAGATGATATATATGTCACAGTATGAGTACGAGGAGGAAGTTGGTACAAATTTGAAAGACAGTTAAAACTCACTCTGTGTTGTAGGGCAATAGTATGTAGGTCTTATAATGCTGCTGCACCAGGAAATGAACAATATTGTCCTCTGTAGCTTCCTCAAAGTCCCGTATCATTTTGACATTGACTTTGCGGGGGTCCATGAATCCAATATTGTAAATCTCCTGCCTACGGCACGATTGAATCTCCATTCTACAAAGGATAAAATAATTTGCATCAGTCTTATCGGCACAGTGTAACCATTGAATGGTACATAGAAGGAGCTAAGGAACAAAATAAATTTTACTAAAATGATACTTACAAAACCCAGCAGCTGAGAATGGAGACGTCAAGAGCGTCTAGTTGGTATACATCGAATACATTCTCGAAGTTGATCCACGGAACATCATCTCCTTGATAGAAATATGTGTTTCTTATCCTGGCTCCAACCATCATTCTACCTTTGGATGAACGTTCCATGTACCATTGATGGAATCGGTACATTTGTGTACAGAGAGTGTTCACCTGAACAGGCTTGACAAGTGGTTCACCGAGTTTAAATTTGTATTTCAAATCGGCTTCTGTTGCCATGGTTATTGCTGCGTTTCCCACCAGTTGCACTCTGTTCAGACCCGTCTCTTTCATCCATTGCCTTAGTTCCTCTTCACCGGGTGGTAGCAACGGCTCAACCGATTGTTTTGGTTACTTTCCAAGCTGATGCATTTCTTTTGTCTTTCCTCTTTGTTTCTTAAACGACTTCGTCATCGACCGGTCAAAATCCGAAAGTAAAGCCCTCTTGACCGGTTCGCTCATCTTCTGAAAGAACTTCTTAGCAGCCGAATCTACAGGAATCTTCTTTTGTGGGCTCCGTGGCTTGAAGAACGCCTTCACTTCCGCTCATACGACCTCGTTAATCTCCTCGGGAGTGCGGTCGTACGCCCTTTTCTTGAGAGCGGGGAGTTTTGGCTCGTCAAATCTTGGCTTCTTTGTTTGTTTTGTGGACTTTGACGGCGCGGGACGAAGTGGGCACGACTTTTTAGCTCGTGAAGGCGGAGCAGACGATGATGGTCTAGGCGGAGGAGGCAGAGGTGGAGGAGCCGGTGCAGGCGAAGGAGAGGGAGCAGGCGGAGGAGACGGAGGTGGAGGAGCCAGTGTAGGCGAAGGAGAGGGTGCTGGTGGAGGAGACGGAGAAGAAGACGCCACTGCTTGCCTAGAAAACACGATGTACCGCTTGCACCATAGTGTAACGGTGTGGGCTGTGTCTCCTTGTTTCGTCTCCCCGTCTCCTCCGGGGATGTCCAGCTCGAGATTCTCGAACCGTCGTTCCACCAATTCAACTTCGATGCTTGAGTACCTAGGTGGAATCGGTCTGCAATGGTATGTCCCTGAAGGGTCCACTGGTATGGCCATGCCCGATGCCACCTTCACGAGAATCGAGGTTACTTAGTAATTAATAGATGCATGCCCCACCTTTTACAATTAACAAGACGTATATCATAAAACTACGAGCATACCTTGAGTGATATGTTCTTGAAGGGACTGTGCAGCTCACAAGGTGTCCGCCGCGTGATTTCATCTACGGGGTACGATGGGTCGTCGTGAGCTGGCCCTGCTGCACCTTCTATGCCATGTTCTCCTACTTGCCCTATAGAAGCACAGTTGCTGCAATTGCCTGAGGGGCTTACCATGACTGGAGGGACACACGGCTACACCGTCTACTGGCTCTGTCGTTCCGACAGGCGTTGATCCACCCGTCGTTCCACCTCCTCTTGCATCCTTATGTCCTGCAGGGCAACCCTCTCCTCGAGATATCTTAATTTCGCCTCGATATCCCTCTTGCTCCTTATCCGACTCTTGTAAGTGTGGTTGTCCTCTTGAAATCCGTATTTCCAAGCAACCACGCCTTTTCCTCGAGTTCGTCCTGGATGCTCTGGATTCTGTAGTGCGAGCGTAAGCTCATCCTTCTCTCTATCAGGCTTGAATGTTCCCTGAGCAGATGCCTCCACTATTTCCGTAAGTCGGCTAGCTGCTTCTCGGATCGCATCGCCAAATACAAGGGAGCCATCAGTGGGATCGAGCGTTCAACCATGAGCATAGTACCAATTTCTGGAATGTTTAGGCCAGTTCGTTATGGCCGGCTCAATACCCCTTTCTATCAACCCGGCTTCCAGTTTATCCCACTTGGGGATTGCCTTCTTATAGCCACCTAACCCTAGCCGGTGATGGTACTGCTTCTTAGCGGCATTGGCTTTATTCTTTTCTATTTGCGCTTGCCCGTGCTGGGAGGTCTTCTATGCGACAAATGCATCCCAATGATCCCTCAGCTTGGTTAATTTGTCGAAATCAGGTGTCAGATCCTTTAGGACGTATTTCTTGTACAGAGCTAACTTGTACTTCTAGAACTGTTCAGCCATTTTCTTCATAGAACATTCTTTCAATCTTGGCTGATCTGCCTCAGGGACCGTGAAGGTCTCGAGCATGGTGGTCCACAGCATATCTTTCTTCGTATCTGGAAGATAACTTTGGACATCCTCGACTGACCTTGATTGACGCCAGTGCACTGTGCTAATGGGCACGTGATCCCTCACGACCCAACCACTATGTCCCACAAACTTCCGTAGTATACCGGCTGGGGCTACTGGTTCGCCATCTGGGGCCACTTCACTAATAATGTGCCTGCACTCTAGCTTCCTTGTGGCACCTCGTTGTCTGCATGCCCTCTTCTCTCCAACGGCCGATTGCCTTTCACTTTCCTCTTGGTTTGTGCACTCGTTTCCCTCCTCGTTTAGGTATTGGTTGGGGTCCTCTTGCTCCTCATCCGCCCAATATTGGCTGCTGCCCTCTGCAATCTCGTCCATGAGGATTTGTTCATCATCGCGATCTGCCATCTGTTCGTAACATTAACTAGTACACATCAACTAAGAGTATATTGTTATACATATATTGACATTGTTGAGAAAAACGTACGATAACCAGTTAATTAATTGTTATACATGCAACCTACGTTCATATGTCATATATATATATATATATATATATATATATACACACACACACACACATATATATATACATACAAATATATATATACACATACATATATATATATATACACCAAGAAATTAATGTAACTTGCCTTAGTTTTGCTTGGAGTTACTGGGGTCACTTAAGCTTGAGCGACGACGGCGGTCAGCAGCTGCACCACGTATGACAAAGAAATAAAAATTTAGTTAAAAGATGTACAACAATCGTAAGTGAAAGCATTTGCTTGGAGATGATGGAATTAGTATAATTCAGCCCTTTCTTTAAGATGGAACTTAGAAAAAAAATTGAATCACTATTGAAAAAATAAAAAAAGATGTGCAATATTATATTCAGTGTATCCACGTGAAAATATGAAAACTATTGCAAACAAAACGGAGGATAGATTATATCATTAACAATGTGCGACTGGATTTAATTTGGTACATCAATGATTAATGTACACATCATGCTTGCATATCTACATTGAAAACATATACATATATATACCACGTTTTCGTTCGTTCGGTCACGTTCGTTCTATCCTTCGTTCGTTCGTTCGTTCTATCGTTTGGTCATGTTTTATCGTTGCGTGGTCACGTTCGTTCTATCGTTCACGTTCCATCATTCTATTGTTCGTTCGGTCACGTTCGTTCTATCGCTCGTTCATTCATTTGTTCTATCGTTCACGTTCTATCGTTCATTCGTTCGTTCGTTCTATTGTTCGGTCACGTTCTATCGTTCGTGGTCACGTTCGTTCTATCGTTCACGTTCTATCATTCTATTGTTCGTTCGGTCACGTTCGTTCTATCGTTCGTTCATTCATTTGTTCTATCGTTCGTTCGTTCGTGGTCACGTTCGTTCTATCGTTCACGTTCTATCATTCTATCGTTCGTTCGGTCACATTCGTTCTATCGTTCTATCGTTCGTTCGTTCTATCGTTTGGTCACGTTCTATCGTTCGTGGTCACATTCGTTCTATCATTCGTTCGTTCGTTCGTTCTATCGTTCGGTCACGTTCTATCGTTCGTTGTCACGTTCGTTCTATCGCTCTATCGTTCACGTTCGTTCACGTTCCTTCATTCACGTTCTATTGATCACATTCGTTCGTTCAAGTTCATTCATTCACGTTCTGTCGTTCACGTTCGTTCGTTCACATTCTATCGTTCGTTCACGTAGTGCGGGGTGGCGGCGGCGCCGCGGCGTGCCGGCTGCGGCGCGGGGTTGCGACGGCAGGGCGGTGGCAGCCGGGGATACGAGAGAGATCGAGGGAGAGATAGAGAGAGAGGACAGAAGACGAGCGCCAAACGTCGGTTGCAGCGCAGCGGTGAGGTCAGCGACAACGTACGGCGGCGGAGACGACGAAGACGACGGCGGCGGCAGAGGCGGACGATCAGCGTTGAGAAACGGCTAAGTATGGATCGGGGGAGAAGATGATGCGCACACCTTTTTATAGTCGGGATCTTTAGTCTCGGTTGGTGGAACCAACCAAGACTAAAGAGATCTTTAGTCCCGGTTCGTGGAATTAGCCGGGACTAATGATCTTATCTTTAGTCCCGTTTGGTAGCTACAATCGGGACTAAAGATATCTTTAGTCCCGGTTGATAGAACCAATCGGGACTAAAGGTAATTTTTTACTGTTTCCAAAATTTCTTTTTGTCCTGGCTATGGTTAACAACCGGGACTAAAGATTAAAACATTAAAATGACATATGCCCGGTCTAAATAGTTTAAAATTATTATTAAATATAAATAATCAGATATAATTAACATATGACATATTTAAATAGTTTAAAATTGTTATTACATTTAAAATATATATATATATAATTAACATATGACCAATTTGGATAGTTTAAATCTGCTATTACATTTCAATAATGATATATAATTAAAATATAATCAATTTAAATATTATTTAAATAGTAATAATCATATGTACATAACATATGACCTATTTAAATAGTTTAAAATTGCTAGTATATATGAATAATCATATATAATTGTATTAGTAAAAAACACAAATATTGCATGGCCTTCAATACATTATAAATAATTTGCATCGTCCATACCACAACCTATGTCACTGTTTTCCTCACGTACTTTCTCCTCACTAATGTTCCTTCGCTATGATCGTTGCGTGAGTAAGGGGTGTTCTCCTTTGATAGGAGGATGCTCGGGTCAACCGTCACCACGAACGGAGGTTGCCCGTCAAACTGATCGTAATCTTTGTTAGCCTTATCCTCGACTCCGATGATTTTCCTTTTGCCTGAGAGAACCACGTGGCGCTTTGGCTCGTCGGGTCCTTTACCCTTCTTTGGTTTGCTAGACATGTCCTTCACGTAGAAAACTTGTGTTACATCATTGGCAAGGACGAATGGTTAGTCTGAGTATCCAACCTTGGTTAGGTCAATCGTTGTCATCCCACTGTCATCAATCGTTACACCTCCACCAGTGAGCCTAACCCATTGGCACCGAAACATAGGTACCTTCAGGGGTCCATAGTCTAGTTCCCATATGTCCTCGATGACATCGTAATACGTGCTAATTGCACCATCGTATCTCATGACGTTGATACGAATAGCAGAGTTCTGGTTTGTGTTCTTTCTGTCTTGGGCTCCTGTATAAAATGTATACCCATTGATTTCATATCCTTGGAATGTCGATATCAAGCAAGAAGGCCCCCTCGCCAAGAAGGCTAGTTGTCGGTCAATGGTTTCGGTACCCATTAGATGTTGTCGTAGCCAAGCGGGGAAAGTATCAATGTGATGCCATGTAATCCATGCATCGGACTTGCCAATGTTTTTTGAGCGAACAATCGCCGCCAGGTGCTCCTCGATGTAAGGAGCCACCAACGAAGATTGTTGCAAAACCGTGAAATGTGCTTTACGAAATAAATCGTTGTCCACAGTCATTATTGCTTTCTTTCCAAGAGTCTCCTTTCCCCGTAGTCTCCCCTCATGGCTTGATTCGGGTATCCCAATTGTACGAAGGTCTTCAATAAATTCTACGCAGAACTCAATGACTTCCTATATTCCATAACCCTTGGCAATGCTTGCATCCAGACAAGAACGGTTACGAACGTATTTCTTTAGAATGCCCATGTACCTCTCGAAAGGAAACATGTTGTGTAGGTACACAGGACCGAGAATACCGATCTCTTTCACAAGGTGATATAGAAGATGCATCATTATATTGAAGAATGACGGTGGAAAGATCATCTCAAACCTGACAAGACATTGAACCACGTCATCTTGAAGGGTTGTTAAACTATCTGGATCGATGATCTTTTGCGAAATTGCATTCATGAAAGCACATAGCTTTGTTATTGTTCCTCGGACATTATCAGGAAGAATACCACGAATTATAACACGAAGCAGTTGTGTCATCAACACGTGACAGCCATGAGACTTTAGGTTTGTGAACTTCTTCTCCTTCATGCTTATTATTCTCTTTATATTCGAGGAGTATCCAGACGGTACCTTGATGCTCTTCAGGCATTTAAACATACTTTTCTTCTCTTCCTTGCTCAAGGTGTAGCTTGCAGGACTCAACTAATGGCTTCCTTTATCCTTCGGTTCCGAGTGAAAGTTCTCGTGTTGTTGCATATGCTTGAGATCATTACGTGCTTTAAGTGTATCTTTCGACTTCCCATATACACCTAGGAAGCCCAACAGGTTGACGCAAAGGTTCTTACTGAGGTGCATCATGTCGATTGCGTGCGGGACGTCTAAGACTTCCCAATAGGGTAACTCCCAAAAAATAGACTTCTTCTTCCACATCGCCGCGTGACCATCTCGCTCTCTATAGGTCGGCTGCCAGTTCCCTTTCCAAATACTACTTTCAGATCTTTTACCATAGCAAACACGGCTTTTCCGTTGCGATGTTTAGGCTTAGTACGGTGGTCTGTCTTCTGTTCAAAATGCTTGCCTTTCTTCTGTACAGAATGGGTTGCAACAAGGAATCGACGATGGCCCATGTACACAACCTTCCTGTAGTGTTTCAGATACGTACTTTCAGTTTCATCCATACAATGGGTGCAAGCCTTGTACCCCTTGTTTGACTGTCCGGATAGGTTGCTAAGTGCAGGCCAATCGTTAATGGTCACGAACAGCAACGCTCGTAGGTTAAATTTCTCCTGTTTGTCCTCATCCCACACGGGGACACCTTCTTTGTTCCATTGCAAAACCAGATCCTCAACCAATGGTCTTAGGTACACATCAATGTCGTTACCAGGTTGCTTTGGGCCTTGAATGATAATTGGCATCATGATGTACTTTCGCTTCATGCATAGCCAAGGGGGGAGGTTGTAGATACGCATGGTCATAGGCCAAGTGCTATGGCCGCTGCTCATCTCTCCAAATGGATTCATGCCATCTGTACTTAAACCGAACTTTACGTTTCGGGCATCCTCTCCAAAGTCTGGAAATGTTCTGTCGATGTTTCGTCACTACGACCCGTCGGCAGGGTGTCTCAGCATCCCGTCTTGTTGACGTTCTTCTACGTGCCGGCGCATCATACTAGCATGCTCTTTGTTCCTGAACAAACGCCTGAGTCGTGGTATTATAAGGAAATACCACATCACCTTAGCAGGAACTCTCTTCTTCGAAGGTTGTCCGTTCACATCACCTGGATCATCTCGTCTAATCTTGTATCGTAGTGCTTTACAAACCGGGCATGCTTCTAGGTTCTCGTACTCCTCACCGCGATAGAGGATACAATCGTTCGGACGTGCGTGTATCTTATATACTTCTAGTCCTAGAGGGCATACCACCTTCTTAGCTTCGTAAGTTGTTTTGGGCAATTCGTTTCCCTCCGGAAGAATGTTCTTGACGAGTATCAATAACTCGCCAAATGCTTTGTCACTCACACCATTTTTGGCCTTCCATTGCAAGAATTCTAGCATCGTACCCAACTTTTTGTGCCCCTGTTCGCAACCTGGGTACAACGAAGTTTTGTGATCCGCTAGCATACGGTCCAATTTCTGGACCTTCTTCTCACTTTCGCAGCCATCCTTTACGTCCCGCAACATCTGACCAAGATCATTTACAGCGTCGTTATATTCAACAGCTTCGTCCGTCTCGCCTCCTAGATTTTCTTCAAATCCACCGTATTGATGAGCCCAGTACAGAATATTCTCGTCTTCTACTTCATCTTCTTTCATTGTAACCCCTAGCTCTCCGTGTGAGGTCCAACAACTATATCCAGACATGAATCTAGACTCAAACAAGTGCGCATGAATAGTTCTTGATGTAGAATACTCCTTCTGGTTACTGCACTTTTTGCATAGACAACACATGAAACCTTTATACTTGTTAGCATTGGCCACATTCAAAAAATAATACACGCCTTCAATAAACTCTTTCAACCGTCGGTCCGTGGGGTACATCCATTGCCGATACATTTATACATCAAATAGTCCAATGTTACTAACGAAATCCACACAATTGAAACTAATTAAATAATCATATAATAATTTAAAATGTCATGATTCAAAATGAAACTAATTTCTAGAAAAGAGCTACAAAGATGACGAGAATGAAGAGAAGTTTACAATTATTTCTAAATTTTTATTAAAGTACTAAACATATTTTTTTATTGTACGAACAGTATTTCTAGCTATCTTATATATTTTTTAGTTACCTTAGTTTTCTACTCTTTTTTACAAATAATCATACAATAATTTTACAATAGTCCCACATATTATTCTTTTTTATTGTTTGTAAAGTTGAAAACATATCTTTAACGAATTATACTTTTTTCTAACTATTTTCTTAAACTAACTTAGTTTTCTATTATTTTATCTTAGTTTTCTATATTTTCCCTCGGTCATCTCTTTTATAACATATGTATCCAAATTTTCTAATTTCAAAATTAACCTAATTCTACCTACACATATTTTCTCTCTCATCATTTTGCATAAACCTTATTGAAGACAATATTTTATAGAAACAAAACTATAAATGTAATATGCTAAGCATACATTATTAGACAATGGATTTGCTAACCTTTTCGATCTCTCCGATTTGTATATTATCACCAAAACAATTTTATCAAAAATTTCGGCAGCACCTCCCTTCCTCCTCCTCTTAGCAGCAATGGCTTGGGCTGAAGGAGGAGGAAGATGTATAAAAAGGTAGATCACTTTAGTCCCGGTTAATAACACCAACCGGGACTAAAGATCTAAATCATCATTACCAACCGGGACTAAAGTCAGGATCTATAGTCCCGGTTGGTGACACCAACCAGGACTAAAGATCCCCAGCCCCCTGACATGCGTCTGACACGGTCGGTGAAGGTGTGAACCGGGACTAAAGATGATCTTTAGTCCTAATTTGTAATATCAACTAGGATTAAAGATCATCGTGACCCATTACACTTTTTAACCGGTTCCTATTCAAACCAGGACTATTCCGATTTTTGTGAACCCAAGCAAAGATCAGTTCTCTATGATTTTTGTGAACCCGAGCAAAGATCAGTTCTCTAGTAGTGGTGCCGCATCCCAGATCCCATTCCTAGCATTCCTAAATTTTATCAGGTCTGATAATCAGGGGGCCAATGGTGTTGTCCCTCTGGCAAATTTCTGAGAAAGGGAATAAGAGAGGGAGTTGATGGAAAGATATGTCATGTGAGTTTTTTATATTTATATATTGTGTTCTTTGGCGGTAGAGATGATAATCGCGGCGAGTTAGGATCGGTTAAAAGTTCAAGATGGATACAGCTTCATATTTATTAATTTCAAATTTACAATTATTATATCTGGAAAAAGCTAGAGTCCATGGTAGTTACAAATTGCATATTTTATCACATTGTTAACCTTCCACGAGGGTAACCCAACACACAAAATAATCTAAGAAATAAGAAAATGGAGGAGCATTTTACATTTTGAAATTGCAAATTTAAATGAAGCAGAGCAAGATAACATTAATGAAAATATGTTCAAATTGAAACAAACAAAGCAACAAATTGATATGGAACTTGAACAATTAAGCAATTATATCACAATTGATTAACCTGAATAAGTAAATATATTTACAAGAAACATATATCTGTATCTCTATCTCTATCTCTACTATTATAAGAATTGAAGATGTTTCCCTCAAAATTTTGGTACGTCATCTGTGTTTGAGTTGGTTATAAGTCGTCTGTATCTAATTCGACGTGAGTCTAAAATAACTATTCTACACCTCCCTCCCAACCCAACCCAACCGGCCCACACAATCCCGTTGTCCCGTACCGTGCGTCTTCACTCAGCGCCGTGTGCGTCCCTCCCCCGATCAATATCTTTTTTCTTTTCCTTTCTTTCATTTTCTTTTTTTCCTTTTCTTTTCTCCCGATCATCCTCTCCCGATCCTTCCAATATCCTCTCTTTTCTCCTCATTTTTTTTCCTTTTTTTCATTTTCTTTTTCTTCTTTTCTTTTCTTTCGATCATCCTCTCTCGGTCCTTCCAATATCCTCTCTTTTTCCCTCATTTTCTCTTTTTTTCTCTTTTTTCTCTTTCAAATTTTCCTCCTCATAGGGAAAGCACTAGTGGTGTGGTGGTAGAGTCATGGGTGGATGACTTCGTCCATCAGGGTTCAAATTCTGGTGTCCACGAATATTAGCACATGCAGGTGGGCTTTCAACATAATTTTAGTGAGATCAGGGATGTGTAACTGGTTTTCATCTCTTGGAGCATGTGTTAGGGGACACATTTGCGGGGTGTGAGTGTGGTGTTGTGTGTGTAGTGGTGTGTGTGCACGTGCTTAGTCAAAATTCTTTAGGTTTGACAAAGTTTATAAAAAACATAGCAATATCCTTGGCAACAAATTAGGTTTATTACATTTAAAATTGAATATATTTTTTTGTTTTGTATTAAAATTGTTACTATATTTTATTATAAATTTGGTCAAACTTAAAGAAGTTTGATTAGAAAAAAGTCAAATGACTTATAATATAAAACAAAGGGAGTACTTTGCAAATGCTTTTCATTTACAGTAAAAAAACTTTCACTAACTGAATAATCAAAATTTCAAATTTTAGTCAATGAGATATAACAAAATGCACATGCGTCAACTTATAAAATAGTCACCCGATTGATTTGTGAGGCTATGGAAAGGTGTACATAAAGGTTTCTTCGTGTGATGACACATGAAGCGAGCGTAACCGGGCTAAATGATATATATGATTTCTGACTTTGTTTTGCCATCATTTTGTTTTTCTTGTTTCGGTTTGTCGTCTAAATTGACAGAGCTTTTATTAATCGTGAAAAATCTCTTTACCTGTTGTAACACACCAGCATTTTTTTAAGTACTAGATAAAACTCAATCATAAGAAGTGACGTACACAGTTATTTGGAGGGACAAAAGGTGGTTCCAGGGGTGTGAAGTCAATTATAAAATTGGTAAGCTCAGAAATTAAAATTGGCCGGAATGGGTAATAAAAGTTAAGAGTGATGATGATACGTGCGATGAAGTGTCACTCGTGTCAATTATGTTGTTAAACATATGAAATTGATGTGGAAAGCTCTGACCTTTTCTACTGAACTATTCAAGACATTCAACGACTGATAAAGATATGAGAATGACACTAATAGCACAAGGTATGTTTTCTGTCGATAGTTTTTGCCAGCACTGCAAGGGGACCCTAAACCAGATAATGTTAGAAAACCATAGGCAAATAAACAATGTTAAATAACATGAGAATAAAAAGCCTTTGCGAGAAAAAAAAAAGACGGATGCAGAAGTTCAGAACAGGCACAGTGACCTTAGAGCCCAACATTTCCCCAAGACTCCCATTGCAGGCCGGACGCGGGCTTTGTAAGTCCTGAAAAAATGGCCAGCTGCACTAGGGAGCACACCCAAAAGGAATAAGTCCACTTCCTGTCCATCATCTTTACATCGAGTTTAACTGACATCCTAAACCGTAATATCAAAAATCTTCACCCCTAATTTTTGCAAAACCATATAACTGAGATCCTAAGGCAGTATGGATGCCTGTTTTAGCTGACGTGGTATCCTAGTCAGTGAAAAAAAATTAAAAACATGTGGGACCCACATGTAAGTCAACTTCTACCTTCCCTACCTACCCCTTTCTTCCCCATCTCTCCACCTCTCCCCTCTCTTCCTAGCAGCTCACCGGCGGGGAGAGGACCGGCAGCCGGCAAGCCCAATCACACGGGAGGTGGCAGCGGCGGTGGGAGGTTGGCGATGAGGGTGTGCCAGTTGCGGAGGAGAATAGGAGGGAGACGAGGGACTTGTACGACGACAGCGACTCCGCCATGGCCACCTCCTTGATGCCAATGTCCCACCCGCCCCTCGCCTTCCCCACGCGGCCACCCAGTGCACGGCATATCATCTGAGACAACCACCACCAATTCACCGTCCGGCTTGCCTAAGGCTGCACCGGCGTGTCAGCTCTCCCCGGCTCCCCATCCTGTGATCCTGACAATCTGATTCGCCGAGCCAGAGCTCCGAATCTCTACTTTTATTGTCATCCCTCTTCTTTGGCTCCTGCATAGCCTGATGCAACGCACCAGCGGTGGCAGTGGTGGTAACACCGTCGGTAGCAACCGACACTGACGTCTTTGCCTCTGATAGTTTGATCTTGACGCTAGAAGCATTTCTGACCTCGAGGACGGCTCAACCAAGTATGGCTTCACCGGGGGACGGGCTAGCTAGCCAGACATTATCTTCGTACTTGACGAGCCGTAGCCGCTTCCTCTTTGGCGCAGCAACAAGAGCGAAAGATTCAATTAGGCTCCCAAAACCCAAAATTGGGAAAGAAAAATCATTTGCATGGAGGAAGTGGAAGAGACTCAAACCTATAGTAGCAACAGACGTCGAATTTGATGGTCGGCCAACCAAGGACGACGGGGCCGGTGAGGAGTTCCTGGACTTGCCTCCGGGGCATCCTTGACCTACAGCTTGTGGTTGCTCTAATGAGGACATCACTGGCTCAGATATAACCATGATTATGTTGCACGTCAAGAAGCTAAAGGTGCATATGTTCTATATTAGATTTACTTATTATATGTTTAAACAAACATTCTTGCACCATGAGTTTTGTATCTTCTTATTTGCAGAAATACTTCCATGGGTAAAGAAAAGGAAAGTGAGCTCATGAAGTTTTTGGATGATCAAAGAAATTGATTGGGGACAAAACCAAGATCTTTCTAAGGTCTACTTCTATATCACCACATCACTTTTGGTCCATAGAATGGAAGAGATTAAGTTCTACACGTTTCAGATTTGGATTCGGGTCTAGAGACAACAACAACTTCAAATGGACCTAGCCGTTGATTTAGAAAGAATCTCGGGGCAATGAGTACTTGTTGGAAACTTTCAGATGGTTTTGGTCCAACGTCAAAATGCTTTCCAAGCTACCGAGAATCTGCAAAACAAATTACGTATCTCATTTAGTCCAAGTCTAATTTAGGCCTTGGGCCTTGTAATTGTGTCATGGGCTAAGCCCAAGTGGTGGATTCCCTAGGGCTAACCCAGATGCCCCTAATCATATTTATTCAGTAGTCGTCATAGTTTAGATTTAGGTTTTGCTTAGGTTATTTCTGCCATTGCAGTTTCGTAGCTAGTTCGGTTTGTAGAACCCCAACTTCGAGTGCTTAATCATTCATCTGTAAATTGAGTTGCAATCTATCTTGTTCTTGCTTGTGTTCTTCGATTCGCATGCAGGGATTAACCTTCTTGGAGAAGTCAGCCGGGCAGCAGACAGTTGATAATCAGAGGAGACGTGGTGTTGCGATTGTAGGGTTTGGGTAGTGTTGATCGAAAGCCAGATCGTGTGTGTCAAGTGTCTGTCAAATTAAGAGTTATCAATATCTATCAAAAGATCGGGCCCTAGTTCCTCATCATGCTTTCCACTGGCTTGGAAGGACATGGGAACTGCCTGATGAGGCCGAAGAGAACTTTGGTGACCCCGATCTCCTCCTGAATGAAAGACGGTGCCCAACGCCCAGCGAGCTCATTAGGTATGCCATGGACGATGAGGAGCTCATCGAGGACCATGCCAAAAGCACGGTGTTTTTCATGACGGTCAGCAGAGGAAGTGATGGTGACGATGTGACGGAATTGTGTTGCCCCAATCGAAGCTTGTGATACTAAAGCCACAACTACTTTCGACCATGTCTGCGTCGTGGTCGTCGCCCAACATCTGCTTTCCTAGCAGCTGACGCCCTTGCCACTGCTTGATTCTGCGTGGTCGGCATGGCCATCATCTGCCGTTGCTGCCGCTGCTTCCTCAACATCACCATGCGCGATGCAACGGTGAGCGACGGCTCCCTCGCTGTCCACCTCTTCTCCTCCACTGTCGTGGACCACTGTTGCCTCCCGTGAACGGGCTCACCAGCCACCTATGAAGATTATGGGTACCATATATCCACACAGCTAGACTATCCGACTGATTACAGGAGATAGATTGAATATAATAAATATGTAACAATTTAGGACTTGGGTATTATGTTTCCTATTGTATTAAGGAATGGCCTATAGTCTCTATCTTGTAATCCCGTCCTCTTGAGCTATATAAGGAGGACAGGACGCCTCTTGAGGGCATAACCACTTCGATAACTTCAACTCAATCGTCAGATCAATACAACACTCAACGGATACAATACCTGAAACAGGAGTAGGGTATTACTTCTTTCTAGAAGGCTTGAACCTGTCTAAATCTTTGTCTCATAACCCACTTTAGATCTTGTGCGCTACCCCCTTTTTTTATTGCCGAAATCTAGTTTTGATAGTTGGCGCGACATGTAGGGGCAGCGTCAAGTTTTTTGCTGACAAGGGCGATGGGATCTACTTCAGGCATCGACGACTTTGCCTTTCCTCCAAGGCAGGCGTACCGCTTCGGCATCCTCGACTTCATCATCAACAATTTTGGCAAAATTTCTCTCCTCGACTTGGATTCGAACCAGTCGGGAAAGGACAACCACTCGACGTCGTTAGGGTTACCTAACGTCGCTGAGACCTACTTCGATCTCCTTTCCTCCGAGTTGTCTTCAAACCACTCAGGGGAATCTTCAACACCAACTCCTGCACACGACTTCTCCAGCAAAACACAAGCATACCCGTCAATCGTCATGCAACTTCTCTTAATGCCCGCGGAGACATTCAGATCTAGATCCGCCTCTTCCCAACCTATGTCAGCTTCGAAGGCAGCCGTGCCAGATTCCAGGGAGGTTGGCGTCATGCTTCAACCCCTTGGTTCTTGCTCATCTACCGAGATCGCCAACTACATCAACTCTTCTGAAAATTACGACGACATCACCACCGAGTACATTGACAGCTCCGAGTTCGACGACGACTACACCCTACTTTTCTTTGATGTTTCATGGCGGACGTTGGAGAGATCGACTCGGACATCGCCCGAAGGATTGCGGAGAAGGAGCTAGCTAAGTTTGAGAAGGAACACAAGCACAAGGAAGACGAACGCAAACGCGAGGAGGAGGAAGACAGAAGAAAATGAGATTTGGCTACGATCAAGCATGCAGCCCGTGATGCTATACTTCAGACTCGTGTCGACAATACTAATGTTTTTCTCACACCACAACAAAACGCCATCACGGCAGTTACCCTTATTGATACCATCATCGATGCAGCTCCGCCCAATGTGACCCAAATTCTCAACAAAGTAAAGACCATGGTCATGGCTACTGTACCACAGGGCGTGGGAACTAGTCGGCAAGTTGATGAATCCACTGTGAAAACACTTGCCGGTAATCGTCTACCGTCGCTATGATCCAGAGATTACTAGAAACCTGAGTGCAGCAAGACCTTCGCCAAGTCAAATGAGTACCGTCATCAAGAAGATAGAAGGCGCCTAGACCAGTCGGCTGACTCTCATGATTGACATCATAACCGACCATTGATTCATTACCGAATTCATCACAACTCCAGTTATCAAGGCGGTTCTCTCAGATGCTTGCGCCTAGCAACCTGAGGGATGTACTCGACCAGCGGTACCGTGAGCGCAACAACCATGCCCATCGTGAACGACGAAGATATTCCCCCGACAATGGCAATAAAGGAGTACCCGCTTTTACCCTAGATCTGCGTCGAGTGAATTGGCCGAGTGGTTTCAAACCCACTGGGATCGAAAAGTATGACGACAAAACCGACCCTGAGTCATGGCTCATTGTCTACACCCTCGCAATTTGTGCAGCAGGAGGAGATAGCAAAGAAATGATGAATTATTTACCAATGGCACTTGCTGACTCAGCTAGGAGTTGGAGCGCCCCCTTACCAAGGGGATCAATCAACTCTTGGAGCGAACTTTGTGACCACTTCGTCGCTAATTTCCAGGGCACCTATGAGAGGCCCGAGACTCACTTTGATTTATACAACGTGATCCAGAAACCTGACGAATCCTTAAAAGACTATATTCGACATTTTTCGGAGAAGCGCAACAAGACTCGGGATATCACTAACGACGTCATCATAGCTGCTTTCCAGAAAGGCATTCGCAATGAACTGCTCATTGGCAAATTTCGGCGCAAACCTCCAAGGATGGTTAAGAAGTTGTTCGAGACGGCTAATTCTTACGCTAAGTCAGACGATGCTGTCAAAGCATCATGTCAAGAGAAGCAGTCGGGAAGCAGCTGGCGACCAAAGAAGGATAACGGCAGCAGCAGTGGCAATGACGGCCAAAAATATCGCAAGCGTAAGCCCGAGGATCTAATGGCCAAAACTTCCAATTACCAGCAAAAGTGTCCATGCATCAGCACCTACAATAAGATTATGAACGCCCAACACATCATCCAAATCATAAACATGCAGCCAAGGACTGTTTTATCAACAAGCAATTTGCCGAGCAGTATGCGGCTCAGCTCAAGAAGCCGTCCGACGGCGAAGGAACTTCAGGGCACAAGAAGGACAACGGTGATGGCAGAACAAGTCCTTTTCAAGATCCTAGAGCCAAGTTAAACCATATTTTCGGAGGACCACTTGCCTACGAGTCCAAAAGGAAGCAGAAACTGACCGACAGAGAAATCAACGCAATTCAGTCCAAAGTACCGCAATATCTATGATGGTCCGAGGTTGCTATCATGTTCGACCGCTCGCATCACCCTGACCGAATGGTTCATCTGGGGTGGTATCCCTTGGTACTAGACCCAGTGGTTCACAATGTTAAGTTAAAACGTGTTCTCATCGACGGTGGCAGTGCCTTCAACACCCTCTTTGATAAGACACTAGATGAGATGCAAATTCCAAGATCCGAGTTGAAACCAAATTCTGCTCCTTTTCACAGAGTTATTCCAGGATTTTCATCAATGCCACTTGGCAGATCACTCTTCTAGTTACCTTCGGCACTCAAGAGAACTTCTGGATAGAAAATGTTTGTTTTGAAGTTGTAGACTTTGAGGCAGCATACCATGCCATCTTTGGACGACCAACTCTTGCCAAGTTCATGGCTATTCCACACTACACTTACGTGATGATGAAGATGCCAGGTCCATGAGGAGCTATTTCCCTTCGCAGCATGCAACAAAGAGAGCTGTGACATGGTCCAATCTCATGAGAGGTTGTTTGGCCGACAGGAGATCCGACAGGCTGCGTCTACATCCGAAGAAGGGGAAATCCCAGCTAGGAAGTTGACCAAGTTAGGAGAAGGTGATGCCAAGACCAAAATGATCCCACTCGATCCTACGGATCCCTCAAAGACTGCTGTAATAGGCACCGAGTTAGATTGTAAATAGGAAAGTGCGCTCATCACCTTTCTTCAATCTAATAAAGATATATTTGCATGAAAACCTTCTGATATGTCTGGTATTCCTAGAGAGGTGATTGAGTACTCATTAAATGTTAAAGAAGATGTGAAACCTATCAAACAATGACTCCGCTGCTTTGCATAGGATCGGAGAGATGCTATCAAGGTGGAGCTCGTCAAGCTTTTGGCGGCTGGATTCATCAAGTAAATCTATCATCCGACTGGTTGGCTAATCTAGTCTTAGTTTGGAAAAAGACTGGGCAATGGCGCATGTGTGTCGACTACACAGATCTCAACAGGATCTCAACAAACCTTGTCGTAAAGACCCTTTTGGTCTACCTTGCATTGACCAGGTCGTCGATTCAACTGTCGACTGTGAGCTTCTGTGTTTTCTTGATTGCTACTCTGGGTATCGTCATATCAGCCTGAAGGAGTCCAATTGCTTGAAGACTTCGTTTATCACCCCGTTTGGAGCCTACCGTTATATTATGATGTCGTTTGGTCTCAACAATGCAGGGGTTACATATCAACGCATGATTCAAAGATGATTGCAGGCACAACTTGGACGAAACATGGAGGCTTATGTTGATGATGTTGTTATCAAGACCAAGCAAAGGAAAGATTTGATTGCTGATTTGAAGGAACCCTTTCAAAATATTTGAGCCTTTAGGATGAAGTTAAACCTAGAAAAGTGTACCTTCGGAGTACCTCAGGGATGCTGCTTGGTTTCATGATGTCTTATTGTCACGCCCAGAAATTCACTACCAGAATTTCCAAAGCAAATTATGTATTAAAATCCCTGTCCAGGACCAGCCAGGGTACACAAATGACAAAGTTGCCATACAGATCCACGTCTTACAAAACAATAAAAATCTCTTACAAAACTGCAGCGGAAAAAGGAAACAAACTATTCTAATAAGCTAAACACTCGCAACGTAGCGACTCCACTCCACAGGCAAACCTTGACGGCAGCAACAAACCTACTCTTCTGAAAAGTCTTCCTCAGAAACAACCTCCAACTCTGGTGTGGGGAAAATAGAGCAAGACTGAGTACTACCCACTGTACTCAACAAGTCATACCGGAAAGGAAAATAATGATGCAGGTAATAACAAAGGAGAGCTGCAATGGTTATTTTGCATAAAATACGCATTTAAAAACAATAGTTGAAAATAGTAAAATAGTTGAATTAATTAATCATAATTAAACCATCACTGTCCAATGCTACACCACGTTGCGACAGGCCCAAACCATCCACCTAAACTAAACCATTTCCATTAAGTCAAATTATTAGAGAGTTCAACTAATCACGGTGAATCTGGTTGATCGCCCATAACCGCGGGCACGGCTATTCGAATAGTTTTACTCTGATCAGAGGTGTACATCTGTACCCACAAGACACAGCCCCACGACACGTTTCCGCGTGCCGGTATACCACCACGGTACCCCGGAAAGAGACTGTGACAGGACCCTTCACATAACCCCCTTTAACCAATCGTACCACCTCGGGTTTCGCTCCCACTCCTCAAAAGGCAGTGGGCAGCCCCCCCTCGAGCCTTGGTGAATCCGGCAGCCGCATAGACCCTCGCCGGGCCCATCCAAACTCCTTCACGCTCACCCTAACCAGTGTACGTCAGCTAGAGGAAAGCTACACTTCAAGTCCAGCCGTTGCCCACGCTGGCTTGTGGTACGCACGGTATTTCTTCCAGGGTTTCCCGCGAACCGGTCCTTAATTGTCATGAGCACGACCATCAAAACCATGTGCTCACAACCCACCATTAATCAATATTTTAGTTGAAACAATGATTAAATCACCCACGATTAACCATCGCGAGCCAACATGAAATAACCATCACTAAATATTAATGAAGCTTTAATTATCCCATTAGTGAACTAATGTTTCTAAGCAGGGCTAAGCAAGTTCTATTGTAGCAACTACTCAAATTATTTCCCAAGCTATCAAAGAAATAAGGTAATCGCAATATAAGGCTGAGTACAATAGGTAAATTAACCCATAGATGACATTATAAAACAATGCGGTATTTAGAGGAAAATAAGACTGTTTCGCAATTTAGGTACAACATGATCAAATGAATAAGTATGACTTGCCTTGCTCCTGAGCTGAAGCTACCTCTGCGACGACTTCGAAATAAACGGGAGCGTCGGAATTATCGGAATCTACACGACAAACAAGCAAACAACAATACATGCTATAAGTCTACTGAAACAAAGAACAAAACTATTTTTAATGGATTCTAGACATTTTTATGAATTTTCTGAGACTTGAACGGACTAAAACGGAGTCCGGATGAATTAGTTATGAATTTTTGAAGTTATCTGTGTTTTTACTAAAACAGAAAAATCCTTAATTAATTATTGCGCAATAAACCCGTAGGGCTGACGTCATGCTGACGTCACGGCTGGCGGCAGCGGGCTAGGGCTGACGTCACTGCTGACGTCAGCGGCTAGGGCTGACGTCAGCCGCGACGGCGGCGGCTGCGCACCACGTGGCGCACACGTGGCGCCGACGCGGCAGCCACGCAGCGCCCACGTGGCGGCCACGCGGGGCGGGAGCGGGCGGCCGGGATCGGCCCGAGTGGCCGATCCGATGGCTGAGGCGCGCGGGCGGCCGAGCGGCCGGGCTCGGGCTCGGCCGAGCCGGCCATGGCGCGCGGCGGCGCTAGGGTATCGGCGCGAGAGGCGGCGGCGAAGACGGCGGCGGAAAACGGCGGCGGCGGAGCGGCGCTAGGGTTAGGGTTAGGGCGGCGGCGGCGGGAGGAAAAAACGAGGGGCGGCGGCCTCGGGGGGGGAAATAAATAGGGGCGCGCGGCGGGAGTCCCGCCGGGAAACGCGGGCGGCACGGCGCGGGGGAGGCGGCGCAGACTTTTCGGGCGGCTCGAGCCATGGCCTCGGGCCGGCCCGGGAAGGAGGAGAGGCACGGGGAGGCGGCGGCTTGGGCCGTCTTGGGCCGAGGGAGAGGGGAGGGAGAGCGGCGCGCGGGGCAGCGCTCGGCTTGGGCCGAGGAGGGGAAAAATGGGCCGACGGCCCGAGAAGAGGAAAAGGAAAAAGAAAAAGAAAAAGAAAAGGAATTTTTCCCAGGGATTTATTTATTGCGCTTGAGGGTTTTTAGTTGGTTAAAATTATTTTGAGGGCTCCGAAAATTCCACTAAAAATCCTGTTAATGTATTTTGACATGGGGAACTCAAGAAAAATTCCACCTTGCCATTTTCACTTCTTTAATGCATTATTTAATTGGGTTTTTCTCCAGATTTAATTAAACAATTTCTCAGATAAATTATTAAATGCGATTTTTACGATTTGGGAGAACTTCGGGGTGTGACACTTATCAAGCCATCGAAGCCAACCCGGAGAATATTAATGCCGTATGAAACATGAAACCGCTGAGTAATTAGAAGGATATTCAAAAACTTATTGGCGTCCCTTAGCCGATTTGTTTCTAAGCTCGAAGAATGAGGCATGCCTTTCTTCCAATTGTTCAAGAAAACGAACGACTTCCAGTGGACCCCTGAAGCCAGTTAGCTTTCGAAGATTTCAAGGATTTTCTTACAACGTCGCCCGTGCTAGCTTCACCACATCCACAAGAGCCTTTATTACTTTATGTGTCGGTAACTTTTCAGGTGGTTAGTATGGCTTTGGTTGTTGAACGAGAAGAGGAAAGTCATGTCCAGAAGGTTCAGATGCCTATTTACTTTGTCAGTGAGATGTTGGCCGGATCTAAAATGTGTTATCCCCAGGTACAAAAATTGTTATATGGAGTTTTAATTACCATAAGCAAATTAGCTCATTATTTTCAAAGCTACTCGGTTACGGTGGTTACATCTTTTCCACTCGGCGAGGCTCTACATAATCGTGAGGCTACGGGACGTATTGAGAAGTAGGCATTGGAGTTGATGGCGTTAGACTTTACTTTCAAGGCACAGACGTCAGTTAAGTCTTAGATTTTGGCTGATTTGTTGCCGAGTGGATCGAGTGCCAAGGAGATATGCCTGCGAAGAAATTGGAGTATTGGACCATGTATTTTGATGGGTCTAAGAGAGTTACTGGTATGGGAGCCGGAGTGGTTTTGATTTCCCCAACTAGAGAAAGGTTGCGATATGTTCTTCAAATTTATTTTCTGGCACCACACAATGTAGCCGAATATGAAGCCCTACTTCATGGTCTACGTCTTGTTGTGTTATTGGGAATACGACATATGATTGTACGAGGAGATTCTCAGTTGGTGGTCAATAAAGTGATGAAAGATTGGTCTTGTTTGAACAACAACATGGCTGCTTATCGCCAAGAAGTTCGCAAGCTGGAGAATAAATTTGATGGTTTGGAGTTATCTCATGTTTTGAGGCATAACAATGAAGCTATCGATCAATTGGCTAATTTTGGATCTAGAAGATAGACGGCCCCGACAGATGTTTTTGTTGAACACCTTCATGAGCCGACTGTTGCTAAGAAAGAAGCTATTGAAGATGATGCTATGAAACAAGTATCTATGCTTGATACCAATTGGAGGATGTCTTTCATCAAGTTACTAACTCAGCAAGAGTTGCCTCAAGATCGTGATGAAGCTGAACGAGTTCGACGTCATATCCAGAGTTATATGATGGTTGATTCTGAGTTATATAAGCGGAGCCCGTCTGGTATTTTGTTAAGATGTGTTTCTCCAGAAGAGGGCCGGCAATTCTTGTAGGATATCCACTCGAGGATATGTGGCAATCATGCTGCAGTGCGTACCTTGGTGGAAAAAGCTTAACGACAGGGATTTTTTTGGCTCACGGCTGTTACAGATGCGAACAAAGTTGTTTAGACTTGTGAAGGTTGTCAATTTTTTGCTCAGCAAATCCATGTTTCGACCCAAGAGTTGCAAACAATTCCACTTTCATGGCCTTTTGCTATTTGTGGTTTGGATATGGTGTGTCCTTTCAAGAAGGCTCCAGGAGGTTTCACGCATCTTTTTGTTGCTATTGACAAGTTTTCCAAGTGAATTAAGGCTAAGCCGGTTGCTACAATTACGACTGATAAAGCTCGCGATTTCTTCATGAATATTGTGCATCGGTTTGGTGTTCCGAATAGGATTATTACTGATAATGGCACTCAGTTCACAGGAGGAGTTTTTAAGGATTTTTGCGAAGATTTTGGGATCAAAATATGTTATGCATCAGTTGCACATCCTAAGATTAATGGGTAGGTTGAGCATGCTAATGGTATGGTTCTTCAAGGCATCAAAGCTCATGTTTTTGATAGATTATGCCCTAATGTCGGACGATGAGTGCAAGAATTGCGTTCAATTTTGTGGTCGTTGCGAACCATACCTAGTCGGGCAACAGGTCAGTCGCCTTTGTTTTTGGTTTATGGGGCTGAGGCTATGTTGCCGAGTAAGATGGAGTTCGAATCTCTTCGAGTTCATAATTTCAATGAGCGTTATGACCAAGATCGTGTTGAAGACTTAAACCGACTAGAAAAAGCCCATGAAGCTGCTCTTATTCAGTCAGCAAGATATCTCCAAGAACTTTGGCGTAACCATAATCGCAATGTTCGATCATGGGCGTTTATTGTTGGTGATATGGTTTTGAGGAAGATTCAGACGACAAAGGATAGGAACAAATTGTCTCCGTTATGCGAAGGGCCTTTCATAATTACTAAGGTCACTCGGCTAGGGACTTATCAATTAAAGCGTGAAGCTGGATCGATCGTGGAGAATTCCTGCAATATTGAACACCTTCGGAATTATTATACTTAAGCTATTCTTTTGTATTTTATTTCTCTCAACTACCGACGTCAAGTAAGTTTCCTTCGTGAGTTGCCGGTCGGGGGCTATAAATAATAGTAAAGTACAAAGTTTCCTTTGGTTATGACTTGTTTTGTATTTGGCTTATCATTGATTTTTTGTTTTGATCTGAGTTGAGTGGATAAGGATTGAAAATTTTTTGAAGACTTCATCAAGTTTTAGTCTTGGTATAAGTTGGAGGAGAATTTTTAAGAAATTAAAATTGGATTCAGTATTCAAGACATAACGTAAATAAGTTGATATATTACAAGTCAGACTACAAATATATTTTTTACATTTGGATTCTATCCTTAGAAGTTTTCTAGTACATACGTAGCTATCTTCTTGGCATATTCTTAAGCTTTGTTTATTAGCTCCATGGCTTGCTCATTCGAAGTGTCATCAGCGAAGCCATCTCCTATAGTGCTTATTTCCACTCGCGGATACAAAGACTTTGCCATCGCCAGCGCTTGACTTGCACCCATGGAAGCTGCTTCATTTATATTCTTTAGAAACATCTCTGGAGCCCTTCTGAGTTTTTCAAAAATCACAGGAGCATCTTCAGAGCTCAAGCCCAAGCCTTTTTGAAAGATGGAGTTCAAGATCAGAGCTACAGCGTTTGCGATATCATCCCTGATGTTTTCAGCCCTTTGGATTCATTCGGCAAATACTTCAAACTAGGCTTGGGACTTCACCCTGTGTGCTACAAGATTACAAACAAGCAAGATTACAAACGGGCGTTGTCATTCTCGGTTTTCTTCAGTTGGGCCTTCAAGGATTCTATCTCTGGTAAATGAGCTGAAATATAAAGATATAGAGTTAGCAACAAGGATTAATTGATGAACAATGCAAGTAAGATGGTTATATTTACCTCCGACTGATCCACGATACTCTAAGTTGATGTCACAAAGCTGGCTGATTTCTGCTATCAACTATTTTTCCCTGGATATGGTGGCTTCTTTTGCTTCTTTGAGTTCTTGTTGGGTGGCCTCCAGGTTATTCAAGTGAGGCACCAGTTTTTCCAAGGTTTTTGACTTGCCTTGAGATTGGCGATATATTCTCTGTGTACGAAAGATGATTAGCTGATATCATGTTATGGGGCAGTTGGATAACACAGGATGTCACTTACGTTTAGTAGTTGGGTGGATTCTGATAGTCGGGCTACCAACAGATTGCGTTCTTCGGCTTCTTTTTGTTTGCTCAATATAATTCCATGAGCACGGCCTTCAAAATCGTGTCATGGATCTTGACAGGTGGGAATGAGTTCTCTGTTGATTTAATACAAAGTATTTCTTTGCTTTCTCCAATTATTGGTTCTGGAAAAGACAAAGATTGCAAGCATTCAAGATAAATGTTGATTTCAAAGAGTTAAATGACTAGAAAACTTACCCGTGATTACTTCAGAAAATTTTCTTGGAGGCCCTTCGACTTTATCCTCCATGTCAAGAGTTGATCTATTTTGGTCTTCTTGGGCTGTGGAATCTCCAGCCGGTTGATCTTTGCTCATGTTCGCTTCATTGCCCCTAGAGCAGTCCTCGGTTGAAGGCTCTTGTTCATTGGATCCTGGTTCTCCTTCACCCGACTGATTTCTAGTTGGGGGCTCTTGCTCAGCAGCTGGGTCAGAAGAACCTGACTAGTTTCCAGTCAGGGGCTCCTGATTGATAGTCGAATTGCTTGAACCCGGCTGATCTTGGGATATATCTTTAGCCCCAGATTCTACAGTTTCTTGGCTTTTGGGTCCTAATACTGGAGGTGGCATATCAGACTCAGATTGGCCAATTGGATCGATGTTCTGAGGTTTTCTACAGGTGTGTTGCATACGATTGAATTAAAACACAGTCAAGAATTTTCTTGGTGATAAGTTTGAAAGATGCAACAAAAACAAGGCAAGGGTTACCTATTGGATTTTTTGATCTTAGGCACTGATCTAGTGGATGAAGGCTTTGATGAAGCGACATTGACCTTATTGGCTTGTTTTCTCTGCTTACTGGCTTGTTTGCTTGATTCCTCCATAGCAGCCCTCTTGTTCTTTGACTGAGGCTTGATGGTCGGCCCGCCAGTTGGTCGATAGCTGCCAGGTGAGTGTGTGCGGGGAGCTTGATGGCTGATTTTAGGAGGCCGGGAGACGAGAAGAGAATTTTCCTGCAATAATGGTTTTTCAGAGTATATTATTGACAAATGAGAGAAAATAATTGAAGAAGGAAAAGATTTGAGAGTTAGCCACGATCCCGAGAAGAAAATTTTGTACATACATGAACAGAAGATTTGGAAATCTAGAGATTCACGATCCTCGCGGTTTGGGTCGGTTTGCCCATCATATTCAAAGGCTGGCTTAGATCTTTCCTTTATGGGAGCCAGTCGGCACTTGATGAAATGTCGAGTGACTTGTTCTCCCAGGAGCCCTTTATTTTTGATCTCAAGGATTTTTTATAACAAAATATTGGCTTCAATAAATTCTTGGCCCTCCAGCTGGGAGTTCCAATGGGTCTGATGGATTGGAGGAAGGCCGACAAAGTCGGGAAGGCCAAGAGCTAGGTTAGAGATGTAAAACCAGTTGGCGTGCCAACCATTATTGAAGGTTTTCAGAGGAAGAGAAAAATAGTCCCTACGGAGGGTTCCATGGAGCTGAAATCCGGAGCCAACAATGACACAAGGATTCTCTTTTGTGGGATGAGCTTTAAGATAGAACATATGGCGAAAAAGGTTCAAATGGGGGTGGATTCCAAGGAAAGCTTCACAGACATGGATGAAAATAGCAATGTGAAGAATGGAGTTTCGATTCAGATAATAAATCCTAATTCCATAATAGTCAAGAAGGCCACGGAAGAATTCTGAAGTCGAAACTGCGAAGCCGGAATAGAAAAAATGGGTAAAAACTACAATTTCAAAGGGGATTTCTCTCTTTTCCGCCATGAGCAAAGTTCGGGATGGAATGGATGTGTATTTTTGGATCATGATTCTTGGAGGAGGTGAAATGAGGGATGCGTGTAGCGAGTTGTGATGGAGCTCGAAGCGGTTTGGTGGACGGATTTGATGGATTCGAAAACCCTAGCTTCGGTGGCGGCGATTGTGAACAGGAGCATGAAAAGGGGATTTTAAAATGCGAAGCGGCGGAGAAGAAAAAGGTGTGGTCTATTGAGATTTTTAAGGGTATCGGTGAAGTCTTTGTTTTGGGCCGTGGTCCATAAAGAGATTCGCAGCCCATATCCCAGGTGTGGCCTATCACGTGTCTCTAGGGATTTAAGAATATTTGTCTTGACAATATGCACATGCTCTATTGCCTAATACCTTAAAATCCTTTTATACGGCAGTTACACAACTTTTTAGGAGTTGATACAATGCAATTTAAAAGGTGACGAACAGTGAAGCTTTATATATAGCTGTTCTATTAACTTTTTTATAAGTTACAGGCTCTGTTTGGATTTTTACAAAGCAATTGATTTTGTGATATATCAATGCTTTTGTGGCCATATATGTGTGCACTTTTTGATAAAGACCAGTATTATGGCTTAGGCTAATTATATTTTGGTCATTTTACATGCAGTTGGTAAATCTGTTTATAGGTTTTATTAACTCGGATTTCATGCCACAAATGCCATATAATTTTAAAGGATGGTGAAATTGTGTGTCTCATAGGGACTTAGACATATTTGTGTTGGCACTATGTGCACAATATGAAGCCAGTACTTTATATTCACTATGTAACAAGCTTTGTTATTAAAGTTATTTGCTATATGATTTAATCAAAGTGCTTTTAGCTTTGGCTGAGCATGTTATTTATATGTACTTATAAAACCACTCGGATGGTTAGAGTATTGAGTTCTTGACTATATGCTTAGTTTATCAACTAAACACATAGTCAGGGGCTACACCTAGATGCATCTACTCGATGCACCTAGGTATATTTTTATTATTATTCTTTTCTATTTTTCAGCCCTTCACAGTCTTCGGGTTTGTTGATAGCACTTGGGAGACTATGACAAAGATGATTAAAGCACTCGGCTATGAGTAATTTGGTTCTAGATGGAATTATCTTATCGACTATGAAGGTCTTAGAGGCTACTGTGGAGATTATGGGTACCATATACCCACATGGCTGGACTATCCAACTGATTATAGAGGATAGATTGAATATAATAAATATGTAACAGTTTAGGACTTGGGTATTTCATTTCCTAGTCTATTCAGGAGCGGCCTATAGTCCTAAGCTAATAATGTTGTAGAGAAGGATTAGGAGACTTATACCGTATCTGGTTGAGTCTCTATCTTGACTTATACCGTATCTGGTTGAGTCTCTATCTTGTAATCTTGTTCTCTTGAACTATATAAGAAGGACAGGACACCCCTTGAGGGCATAACCACTTCAATAACTTCAACTCGATCGTCAGATCAATACAACACGGCGGATACAATCCCTGAAACAGGAGTAAGGTATTACTTTTTTCTAGAAGGCCTGAACCTATCTAAACCTTTGTCTTATAACCCATCCACTTTAAATCTTGTGCGCTACCCTCTTTTCTTATTACCAAAATCTAGTTTCGACACCGCCGGTTCTCTTCCTGCCGGTGAGCTGCTGGGAAGAGAGGAGAGATGGAGAGATGGGGAAGAAAGGGGTAGGTAGGGGAGGTAGAAGTTAACTTACATGTGGGTCCCACTTATTTTAATTTTTTTCTAACTAGGATGCCACGTTAGCTAAAACAGGCATCCATCCTATTTTAGGATCTGACTTGGACGGTTTTGCAAAGATGAGGGGCAAATATTTCTAGTATTGCAGTTTAGGGATACCAATTAAACTTGATGTAACAATAAGGATGGTTAGTGGACTTATTCCCACCAAAAAGCCTACATCCCGATAGGAGGCCGTGAACGATCGTTTAGCATAAGCCCATGTCATGAAAGAAGTGGGCCTGCATCTATTTCACCAGAACCAGCAGGCCGAGCCCCCCAAACCTGGTGTGTAGTCACCAGGCTGGGCCACCTGGCCTCATTTCTATCGTGCTGGCTCCTGGCCCTCTTCCGTTTTACCAAACCCTTTTGTACTGGCCATTTGCCCATTGGGAATAAGTCTACTTTGTCTCCCTTAACTCATGCCTTTTATTGAATCGTATCCCTCAACCGTAAAACCAGGTATAACTTGTCGCCCAACTCCCAAATCCATTTCAAAATGACTCCTCCAGCGGTTTCGGAGGCGGTTTTGTCCAACGTGGCACCGTTGACCCCATTGAACAGCTAAGTCAGCACGACGATTGGGTTTAAATGGCCGCATCTTCTTCGCAAGCCGAATCCCCCCACACATGATGAAACCCTAGCCATCGACACAACTGCGACAATGACGGCGCGAGTTGCGGCGACGTTGACGCGGTGGCAACAAGGGAAGCAGTGCGACGACGATGGCTAGCTCGCACAGCGACTCATCGTCAGCGTGTTCCCATCGGCCATCTGCCTTTCCCATCCCGTATAGGGTTGGGCCATTTGATTACCAGCCGGCCGTGATGTGCAAGTACCACGGCAAGGCTGGGCGGTGGATCTCTTGGAGCATCGAAAACCCTAGTCGTCGGTACTTCAAATGCCGCAATGCCCGGGTAAGTTGTTTCTTTGGTCACATTTAGTGGGTTGACTTGGTTCAGGAGTAAAAATGTGTTTGGGGATTGTAGGATGGCAGATGCAATTTCTTTGCGTGGTGTGATGGGCTGACGAGCACTTATATGCGAGATTTGTTGAATGATTTGCGAGATACGGTTTGGTCAGTTAGGAAGGGGAATGAAGAGCTGGGTTTGGCTGTTCAAGAAGAGAGGTTGAAGGCTGAGGAGAAGAGCATAGAGCTCGATGTTACTATGCAAGAGTTGAACTCAACAGAAGCCTTGGCCTGTGAGAATGCAAAGAAAATTGTTATGTTGAAGGACAGAAACAATAGGGTAGAAAATGAGAGACTTTGTCTCTGGATGGTTGTATGTTTTTGTGTTTTTGTTGCAGCTCTGATGGTGTCAAGACAATGAACTGTAGGTTGTAGTATGTGCAAGTGTAGCCTGAATAATGTTGTTTCTCATGTAATATCTACGAATGAATCAAATGGACATTTGACAAGAAAATGTTGCAAACTGCGTTTGTTCAAATTATGTACATGGCATGCCATAATTTTGGTTGTATTCCTAGCAGAATATATGTTTGTCTGTCCAAACAAGTGGGTAACACAATTGGCTTGACATAACAATATCATTTTATAGGGATAATTTAATTCTCCATTTCACAGGGATAAATAGAATCTCAGCACAATAGTTAACACAATTTGGATCACACAAGTCTAATATTGATAGCACAATAAATCTTACAATGGGTTCAGTTGCATCAACTGGTTGCAGTCCCTTACTGCCTAGGTGTTCTGCCTGATTTCCATCATTAGCCTCATCTTCTTCTGAGCTATCATCATTAGCATCCTTCTTCTTTGCATCACAATCACTGTCATCACCATCTTCATCTGACACATCAAGGAAAATGGGTTCCTCTACATAAACTTCAGCCATACCAACTTCATTAGTACAATCTGACATGTACTGACAAACCTTGTCATCCAACAATGCATGCAAACCAAATGCTAAATCTTTGCCTGGGAACAGACAATGCAGCATGGTGCCTTCCTTAACCTTGCAGTGCTCACGCAAAGCTCCAAATAACTCAAAAAGCGACACATTGTCCCGACTAGTATAAAAAATTGCCTCCCTTCCACCGCAATAGTTGTTCTCTCTACTTGATCTAACAAATTCCCCCTTAAAATTAAACCTTACTGACAGAGTGCCAACGAAATCCATAACTACAGGTGTGCTACCTACATGCAAAATGGCAACAAATAAATACTTTGCACCATAATCAACTATCCTATATCCAGATCCCAACAAACTTTCCACAATAATCTTACCACAAAGATACCACCAAGTTGATCTCAAGTACTTCTATCACATCTAAAAAATTCTTCCTCCACACAGCACCCGAGAACACAACCTAATCTACAACCATTATCAAATCCACAGAAATCAACGCGCGAAGAATGGAGAGAACAAAATGAACACAAACCTCCACACTTTCAACTCGCATGCACCCAACTTCCGCCTCCCCAGTGGACCCCCGTGATGCACTCCGGCGCCACCCAGCCACACCGCTCTCCGGCGCAATGCCACACCACAAATCGCCCCCAAATCGCCCTCTGCTTCGCCCTCCTCAATCTAGGGTTTGAGTCACACCACCAAATGGGGGAGAGAGAGAGAGAGAGAAGCGCCTACGCGCCATGTTTTCACCGGCCAAGCTGACTAAGCACGCACGATTTACGTTCCTACAACACACCGACATGTGGGGTCCACACATTGAAACCGCTGGAGGAGTCGTTTTGAAACAGATTTGGGAGTTGGAGACGGGTTATACCTGGTTTTTTCGATTGAGGGATACGATTCAACAAATGATTTGAGGGAGGCAAAGTAGACTTATTCATTTGCCCATTTGCGCTCTGCTGCTGACTTGGTCACAAATTACACTCTGCTGTAATGGAAGCTCTCTTTTAAGCTAACGGTCCAGAGCAATCTACTACAGCACTTGCGAGCTGTGTCTACCGCAGTAATTTCTCAGATAAGCAGATTTTTGGAACCCCAGATACAGTTATGTTTCCCGCGCTTCTGTGGGTGATTCTGTAGCATTGGACATTTGGACTCGTTTGGCCAAGCTGCTCTTCCCTTTGGCCTCTTATCACAAAATGACAAATTGACAATATAGACAATTTCAAGTTTCAACACGAAACAAAAACAAAGCAACAATCCAACTACACTAGCGATGCCAAGCTCTGCTTGAGGCCCTGCTACCTGGGAGACAATTGTGTCACGGTTTGAGAATAACCAGAGCTTCCATCGGAGAAAGATGCTGCTGGAATATGAACTACAGGGGCCGGCAGAGTGCTAGTAGCATCGCTGTTAAGTAAAACCATAACATCCGTCATTGTAGGACGATCTACAGGATTCTGTTGGACGCACAGCAGGCCGATGTTAACACATTTCAGCACCTCGGCTTCAAGGTAGTTTCTTCCCAAGGAGGGGTCTATCATCTCCATAATGTTTCCCTCTGCCCAGTGCCTCCATACCTAGCGTTAGATACACATATATCTTCAGTAATCAGTATGGATGGTTATATGTTAGAAAGTACTAAAAGTGCAACTGGTAATTAATGGTGCATTAGTCTCGGTGAATTAGCAAATATATACTCCCTCTATCTTTTAATGAATGAATGACGCTGTTAACTTTTAACATAATATTTGACCATTCGCTATATTAAAAAAATAATTTAAATGTTGTTTGTTCTGCTGTGACATGTTTTATTAGAAACTTTCCGTATGACGACTTATACTTCAGCATATTTACACTAATTTTTAAATAACTTTTTAAATAAGACGAATGGTCAAACATTATTTAAAATGTTAACGGCATCATCTATTAAAAAATGAAGATAGTTTATACTTACTATGCTTATTATATCTTCATTTGGCTCAAAGAAATAGGGCCCATTGTTCCTTCTCCGACCCGTCACAATCTCTATGACGAGAATGCCGAAACTGAACACATCTGATTTCGTGGAGTACTGCCCGTGCGTCACATACTCAGGAGACATGTAGCCACTGCATCAACATCCAACAAGAAGAATCACATGGTTAGAATGAGAATTGCATAGTTAATTATTTTGTTACATATATATCTATGAACTAATTACAATGTCCCAACAATGCGGTTCGTGATCTCTCGAGTCTGGTCTTGCCCGAAGAGCCTAGCAAGTCCAAAGTCCCCGATCTTGGGGTTCATGTTTGCGTCCAACAAGATGTTGCTCGCCTTCATGTCGCGGTGTACAATCTTTTTCTGTGAGTCCTGATGAAGATATTGAAGGCCTCGGGCAATGCCTTCAATGATCCTAAATCGTGTAGTCCAATCTAGCCGTCTCTTTTTCTCTTCATCTAATTAGCAAGAATCACGGTCATTATTGAAACATGGAAAGAGGGTAACATATCTAAATTCAGGGGTGATATCAATAGTACCAAAAAGAAAGGTGTCGAGACTTTTATTAGGCATGTACTCGTAGACAAGCATCCTCTCTCCCTCTTCTAGGCAAAACCCCACAAGACGCACAAGATTCTTGTGATGAAGTTTGGCCACCAAAACTAGCTCGTTTTTCACCTCTTCCAACCCTTGGTGTGAACCCTTCGCTAGCCTTTTCACTGCTACGTCTTGTTCGAAAAGAAGTCCCTGAATAATTTGGTTTAATACCTTCTTACATGGAGATATGGATAGAAAACCTGAAATTTGAATGGCTTAAAAGCCTGGTGCTGTAACTAATTTATACAATATTAAGCCATCTTGAATGACATTTGCCAAATAATATTAATTAATTAAATAATCAAAGTAACAATTAAGGATTGGTGCACTCATAATTAGAAGCTATCATTTCATATTTTTACCATGCTTAATTCGCCCCGTGAAATCAGGAATTATTTCCTCAGAACACATCAATGATTCAAAAGTTATTCATAAAAGGCTACTTCCATACCTTATAAACAGCACCGAATCCCCCTTCGCCAAGTTTCATGCTTTCGTTGAAATTATCCGTTGCCACTTGCAATGATGTCAGAGATAGCAAGGTTGACTTTATACTTTCAAAGTCCTCAGCTGCATCAGCTGGCAAATTTTCGTGAATTTGATAAACTGTTAATGAATATAGATAATTAACAATGTTTAGTGGAATTTGATAAGAATTTCATGCCAATGATAAGGAGGATCACTCACGTCCCGTGAAATGCTCTGCTTTCCCCCGTCTTCTCTTCTTGCGCATATTCCACAAGAAGATCGAAACTGCAGCTACGATTGCAACTGCCACTATCGGCAAGACAATTTCCAGAATTTTGTTTGCTGAATTATTCTTGACTGCATTTTGGAGGGAAATAATCAGTTCAAGTATTCAAAACAGAGCACCTGTTTTCTTGTCTGAACAGCCGATTATCAAGCTAGCAGCTACTCAATGAACAAAATTATCCTTTTTCTTCGTGTTCTAATTTATAATTTTTCTAATACTCAATGAAAACAATGAGCTATGGAGTCGTGTTCTAATTTATAATTTTTCTAATACTCAATGAAAACAATGAGCTATGGAGTTAGTGACCGTTAACTGACATACTATATATGCGTGACATAATGTAATACAGTATTTGCTCTGCTAAACTATGGGTGTTGACTATCTGCGGCGATTAGCTGACATTATAGCAAGAATGTGACGAGTAACAAAAGTCAGACTTGTCGGTTCAAGTAAGCCACTATAACATAAACAATGTTGAAATTCATGAACCATAAAAATGTGTGATGACTTATATTTTCTTATATTTGCAATTAATTTAAACACGACAAATGTTTAAATATCATGTTTAAAAATTAACGGTGTCATATATTTAAAAACGGAGGAAGTATATGTTATTAACATGACGCATAGTATGCGGTACTGTGACCTCCCGTAGTGCCCGGCACAGCATCCGGCGACGACGACGCCGGCGAGAGCCCGTCGGCCCACAGCTATATTTTTTCAAACAGTAAACTATAACAGTTCGGATCAATCAATATAGTTGTATACAAAATAAGAATTGCATTTATGCAAATGCAAATAAAAGCAATATTGTATAGTTGTATTTATAAAAATTAAACAGTAGTTGTATATAAAATATAATTCTACTTTTAAAATCTATCTTTGTGCAAAATTTTTCAGAAAACCCCACTAGTCCAAAATCAGGCAAATATATATGTGATGACGTGAAGACCAAAGTTACGTGATGTCATTCGTATATGCAAATTAACGTGTTAGTCAATCTACCTGTGCTGTATGCTCACCTCCCGTAGTAGCCGTCGGCGCCGGCCCTTGCACCGGCGTGAGTCCGTCAGCTCGGAGCAGCACCATCGGTTGGCCGGTGTAGAACGTCCCCTGGTTCAGCTCGGACCTCAGGTTACACCGTGTGCCGGCGATCCTCGCGCCCTCCACGTTCACCGGGAACGTGTCCCACCACTGTCCCACGAGGTCGTCGAGGCAGCTCCGGCACAGCGGCCGCGACAGCTCCGGCGAGCACTGCGCCATGGAGTAGATGTTGCTGAACCCCGGGTCGGCCCCCACCCGCTGCCCCGTCGCGAACATCCTCGTCGAGTTCTCCACCGCGTACCGCACGGTGGCGTTGAGGAGGCTGATCACCGCGCCGTCGTACCTCCTGACGTCGGCGGTTCCGGTGATGTTGCTCGAGCTCATGAGGGACACCTCGCCGGAGTTGTTGGTGGAGGCGAGGAAGTCCTTGTCGGAGACGCGGACGTAGCATTGGTTGTACACGAGAGCGGCGTCCCTGGTGCGGTTGCAGACTCGCCCCACGTCCTGGCCGGCCCTGGTGCCGCAGTCGTTGCAGTCGGAGGTGCTCAGGTCGCCGCGGCAGAGCATGACGCCGTAGACGGTGTCCCGGCCGGAGCCGACGACGCCGGAGGCGTAGAGGGTGGGCGAGGAGGAGGCGTTCCCTTGGAGGGCGCTGATGAGGTCCAGGAGGTTTGTTTCGTAGGTGCTGTTTGCCGCGTAGGTGCCGCCGGTGCCGCAGCTCGGCCATGGCTGGCCGGCGGCGAGCGGGAGCGCGACCGCCGCGAGGAGGAAGAGGACGGCATGAACGAGCGACGAGCGCCGCCGCATGGCGCCGGTCAGAGCAGCAAAGGCAGTGGTGGGGATGGTGGAAGCTAGTAGCTCGATCGATCGATCGATGAGCAGCAATGGCAGCATTAATTGTTTAATTTGTGTTTTTGAGCTGGCCAGCCTGCCTATATATCATTTTGGATGTGACAGCTCTGGCAAGTTGCCAACTTGGCACGCGATGGCCCACAGGTCGGTGACTGAATTCACTGAACCCCGTTAGGTACTTGTCAAAACCCACGTGCATGCATGGACGCACTTGATAGATATATATACCAGTTGCTGAAAAGAAAAGGGTATGGAAATAAACAAAGCTGATCGTGATCAGTCTCAAAGGAAACCTCCCCGTAGCAGCTGTTTCAACATGCTTAATTATCTCCCTGAAAAAAGTAATCAAACAAGATACTAGTAGCACTCCACTCAATCTAATGAAATTTAAGAGCAATGGATTATTATTGGTTACGGGTGTGCATGCACCTTCGCGTGGTCGGGCCCCATGAAAAAGCCAGTCGCAACTTGCATGAAGAATATCGATCATATATACCTTAGGGTGAATTAATTAGAGCCAAAGAGAAAAACTACGGAACGGAATACTGTTCCAACCGGTTGGAGCGGAACAGGCGTACATCATTCTTTTCGCGTCGCGCTGTGTCCGCAACCCTCCACGTCTCCACTCTCTCCAACTGTGCGTAGTCCCTTTGCATGGGCCGCTCCTGCTCATCACGCGCTCCAGCCATGCACTACTGCATGTCTACATGCATCGAGAGTTGAGCTTACACATGTAGTGCTACTACATGTGTAAGCTAGTTGGGTCATGCAACTCGTGCCCACTGATCAGGCCGTACGTGCATGGCTAATTTTTTAGTTGAGATGTACTACCCATCTACTATACATGATGCGTGTGTACAAGTTAAGCTACTCACAAATCTTATTAAAAGTTTGTATGTGCTTTGTCAGCCTCTCATAAGCGCTTATATAACAATAGACATCTATGAATTTAGTATACGACATGGTACCATGTGATACCTCATGTATCATCGATGATATTTTTCACGTATCAATGATGTCAGGTGCCACAATGATACTCGATAGGTATCACTGACTGATGATACCTGTCAGATACCAACAATAATACTCGATAGGTATCACTGTCAGGTACCAACGATGATACTTGTAGATACCGATAATAATACTTGCTAGATGTTAGTGATTGATGATACTTATCAGGTATTGATGATGATATCTGTAGGTACCGGTGATAATACTTGGTAGGTATCATGAGCGATGGTACTTACCAAGTACTGGTGATGGTTGGTGATGGTACTGCAGGTATCAATGAGTGATAATTTTTGTCAGGCACTAGTGATGATATCTACGAGTATCAACGAGTGATGATACATGCAGATATTGCTAAGCGATGACACCTATCCGTGCAAACGGAAATAATAGGAGAGTACAAACTGGCTCAAACACAAGAAATCCAAACACCCTACTCCCTGGTCAAACCAGACTAGTCAATTCAGCCCAGCAAAGTCACATGTGTTCCGATAAGATTCAATCGAACTAGTTGGTAGGCTGATAGGCTCTAGTGTGAGCTGCTAGGAGTTGTGTTCATGCACGTAGTACAACCCAGGTAAGTAGGGCGTGGGGGCGGCCGCACTTCTGTTCGTGCCGCAAGAGAGTCGCACATTTATGTTTTTAATGAATATCAAATTACTGTCACATAAAAAATACTTCAAAATATGAATCAATGTTATAGTATACATGTACTTAGGCTGAGTTCGTTGCTGAGTGTTGCCAACTCTAAACAGTACGCACGAAAAACGAAACGTCCATTAACGCATGATTAATTAAGTATTAACTAATTTTTTTTCGAAAATGGATTAATTTGATTTTTTAAGCAACTTTTATATAGAAATTTTTTGCAAAAAAATATACCGTTTAGTAGTTTGAAAAACATGTCCGGGGTAAAAAACACTGTGCGGCGTTCTGAAACCCACCGAACGAACTCAGCCTTAGTATAGATATGGTTATCATAATTATTAATCAGAAGTTACCAAGTTTAATTATTTTAAAAAAGAGGATGTCCTGTAATTTAGCGAAAGGAGTAAACCGCTCCCTTTACCGTACGTGAACTTCAAGGGTGTGCAACCACGTGCTAATTCAAGTACGAGTCTACGACCGCGTGCCTGGCGCGTGCGCGTGCTGTTTACTCGCTGCCGCATGCTACAGCTTGGGGGATCTGCCTTACCGCGAAGAAATATAGCGAAGCTCTATTTCAGTCACGTACGTACGAGAGCACGCACCGCAGCGTCGACGCGTCGTACGTGCTGCGCTGATCGCTCGAGGCAAGTGGATCGATCAGCCACCGAGCAACGCAGTCCAAACAATACACTTTCTGCTCGATCGGTCGCGGGCTCGCGCGGCACCCGCAGTCCCGCACCCGCGCGCACCAGCAGCCGATCCGCAGACAGCGTCGTGGTCGTCGGCTCGATCGTCGCCGGAAACAGGCGCGCGCGGGTGGTTTGGGGCTTAATTTGGCTGTAACTCAAGTTTGAGTGGGCTGGGCGAGGTTGGCCTGCCGGTTCGCCAGCGACGTTCGCGGAGTAGCTAGTAAACGTAGGCGCGACCTGGAGCTAGGGGTGCTGATCACCGCCGCGGAGAGCGCATGATATGGCAGCTACCTGCTGTGACTCTGTGGAGGAGGAGAGAGGGTGATTGTGCATAGTGACTCAATATCTCTTCTGCACGGCCATCTAATTATAGTGCAGTTTTGAACACTTTTATAAGTGTTTTTTTTTGTATTTTTAAAAACTATCCAATGCAATGCCAATATGTCATGGAGTAGAAACAATTGACAAATCAGTAGTACATTGTAACTTAGAGACGAACTGGATGAAAAATTGTTGAACAAAGCAAAAAAATACAATGGTAAGGAATAGATATTTGCTCTTTACTGGAACAAAATGTTAGTTGTGTCAAACAGATATGGCGAGGGCTCTCTCTTCTACGAGACGGAGCCCAAGCTTGAACACATAAAGAGGGGAGAAAGAGTTGAAACAAAGAGCACGGAGTAAGCTGCAGGGGAGAATGAATGGGATGGGAATCACCCAATGGGGGCACTTTTCATTTACTAAACTATATATAACCCCCGAGGAGTAATAATCCCCCAACACTCTTCATTAATTGAACTTGGTTGATATGGATTGCAAATTAAGAACAACTAGTTTCAATATGAAACAACACAAAGCAGCAACAGCGGTGACAAATCTAGCTCCCAACTACCTGCTAGACCATTGTGTTATGGTTTGGGAATAACCAGAGCTTCCATCCATCAAATATGTTGGCCTAGGTGCAGGAGCAGGTAGAGAGCAAGTAGTGTCGCTGTTAAGCAAAAACATAACATCCGCCATTGTAGGTCTATCTACAGGGTTTTGCTGGACACATAGGAGTCCGATGTTGACACATTTTACCACCTCAGCCTCATGGTAGTTTTTTCCCAAGGAATGGTCGATCATCTCTGCTATTGTCCCCTCTTCCCAGTGCCTCCATACCTAGCAATAGTCACAAATATGTATGTCTTTAGCAGTCAACAGTAATTACGATAGACATGTGCGGCTATCCACAAATGCAAATCTTGCAATGCAAAGCAATATCATGTATTCCTCAGTGAATTACCGGGGATACTCACCATGCTCAATATATCTACATCATTTTGCTCAGAGAAATATGGCCCGTTGTTCCTTCTTCAGCCCGTCATGATCTCTATTATGAGAATGCCGAAGTTGAACACGTCTGATTTCATAGAGTACTGCCCGCGCATCACGTATTCAGGAGACATGTAACCGCTACATCAGCAAGGAGGATTGTATTTTTATTAGTTTGCTAGTTAATACAAGCACAAAAATATGAAGTATTCCATCAACTTAATTACAATGTCCCAGCAATGCGGCTCGTGATTTCTCGAGTTTGGTCCTGCGCGAAGAGCTTAGCGAGGCCAAAGTCCCCAATCTTTGGGTTCATGTCCGCATCTAGCAAGATGTTGCTTGCCTTCATATCATGGTGGATGATCTTCTTCTGAGAATCCTGGTGAAGATATTGGAGTCCCCAGGCGGTACCTTCTATGATCTTAAATCGCGTGGCCCAGTCTAGCCGTCTCTTTTGCTCCGTGTCTTTTTTCATCAAATGTAAAAAAATTTTCACTATTATTGGTGGATGGAGTGAAATGATTATAGAAGTAACCATGAATAAAGTAATGCTAATAGTACCAAAAAGAAGGGTGTCGAGGCTTTCGTTTGGCATATACTCATAGACGAGCAGTCTCTCCCCTTTTTCAGAGGCAAAAACCAACAAGACAAACAAGATTCTTGTGATGAAGTTTGGCGACAAGAATTAGCTCATTTTTCAGCTCTTGTAGCCCCTGGTGGGAGCCCTTGGCCATCCTCTTCACGGCTACTTTTTCCTAGAAAGAATTCCCTGAATAATTTGGCTTAGTATCTACTTTCTTACTAACTTCCACATGGAGAAATGGACATAAATACAAAATTTTGTAATGGGCTAAAAACCTAATAATATACTATAACTAATTTTAAAGGTTACAATAAAAATTAAAGTTTTTATGCGATTTCTTTATAGAAAAGTAATAAAGATAACCTTGTTAAAAGGAATTAGTGAGGAGACAAGCAATATAGTTTCTACAATGTGCAATAAACAATTGAACACCTATTTTGATTGCCATGTTGCTCATTTTGCATAACAGTGTGTTTTTTCTTACAATATGCCTCCTCCTCAAAGCGCCAAAATAATTGGCTTCGAAGAGTGCCTAAGACACTTGAAATTCGTCAATTTGTCATTGATAAAATGATAAAGTTCTTAATAACAAAAAAATGTCTAACTCTGCAATCCAGATTATCTTCATATCGTCCAACTGGTTTTAATATTGGTCTATGTTATTAAGACAGGAGAAGCAGTATATTATGTGCAAGGATGCTATATTTTTAGAGTTAGTAGCCAAAAGTATTTTATTTCCTATAGGTGGCGTAATATATATAGGCTTATTTGGTAGAATCTATGTGGTTTTTAAGTCTATTAATTGGTTTTCTTTGTAGGGTATTTGAGGATTTGTCTCATCACCTATGTCTTTATTTTAGTTAAAAGAACTTATTAGCTATGTATCATATGGTGTATCATATAGCTAAGGCCTAGGATATAATATATTTTTCACTATTAATAAAATACTATAACTAATCTGCACTAATAGTTTTTTCTAAAACAAGGGGCAGGAGCTTTGCCATTTGTTTCAAGAGAACACAAAATTTGCGACACACTCACAATTGAGTAGTGCATTCCTACTTCTAGGTATTAATTTAGAATTTATATTTTGACCATAGACAATTCACACCATCAAATCAACATTTTTTTCTCAAAAGAAATCAACAATGATTCAGAAGTAGACTTTAAGGGTGTGTTCTTTTGTTGGTGTTGGGAAGAAATTCTTTTCGCACGAAAAACGAAACGACTCATTAGCATATGATTAATTAGGTATTTACTAATTTTTTTGAAAAATAGATTAATATGATTTTTTAAAGCAACTTTTGTATAGAAACTTTTTATAAAAAATATACCGTTTAGCAGTTTGAAAAGCGTGCGCGCGAAAAAAGATATGTGAGTTGGGAAAGTATAACGCCCGTTTTGTCGCGGCGTTAGCGGGAAAACTAATCTGCTAAAAACCCTAATTGCGAAAGTTTGCTCTTCAGTTGAGTCTTGTTGTGTGCCAAGGTCTCGTGTCTCCCCTCTCAGTTCAATCCCGGAGAAAACCGCGAAATCGGATTTCAAATCCGAGCCCTCAAACTCCTTCTTTCAATCTCTCCCAAAAAGTCTAGTTTCCTCCCTTGACCTGGGCCGAATTTTTCCCCTTCGGCCTTTTGTCCCTCTCTCCCCCCCCCCCGGGCCGTCGCTGGCCCAGCCCCTCTCGGCCTGTTTTTCCCCCCCTCTCCTCTCCCTCCTGGACCGCCGCCGGCCCAGTTCCCCCCAGCCTTCGGCCTCGCTTCCCGCTGGGCCGTGCCAGGCCGCTCGGCCCGCGCGCGCCCGAGCCGGGTCCACCGGCTCTCTCTCTTTTCTCTCTCTCTCTTCTCCCCAACGGCTCCCGCCGGCGCCGTTCCGTCGCCGCAAACCGCCGCTGGTCCGCTCGGCCCCGCCGCCTGCGCGCTTGCCGCCAAGGAGCTGAGCAGCGCGCGCCTCCCTCTCTCTCTTCCCGAGCGCGCACCCTTACCCGAATCGGCTAGGAGGCAAGCCTCCTTTTTCTTTCCCCTTTCCCTCTTTTCCCGACCGGCCGGCGTCACCGCTGCCGCGCTTGGCCGCTAGCGCGGGAGCGCCAGCGCGGTCCCCTCGCCGCGCTCGAACCGCCTCTCGGCCGCACCGCCTTTCCCCCCCCGACCGAACCGACCTAGCGCCCTACAAACCCCCCCCCCGCTCGGCCGCAATTTCTTTCCCCTCCGCCCGGCCGCCATTGCCGCCTCCCCGAGCTCGCCCCTTCCCGCCGTCGCGCCACCGCCCTCTTGCTGCCGTCGCCGCAAGGAGAGGAGCCCGGCGCCCTCTTCTTCCCCGGCTCGGGACCGCGTCTCACCGCCGCCCCGCGTCGTCGCCCCCGTCCCCGGCGAAACGTTCTCGCGGTAACTCCCTGTAACGTCCCGCCTCCACGAGGCCGGGCCCACTTACACCTAGCAGCTTAAATAGGACATAGACTGCCCTCACAAACCAACATCAGTCTTTTCTGCGCACTTTGTGCTCACTCGTGCGCACCCGGGAAGACTTCCCGGTCGGTCACCCATCCCTAGATTTCTCCAAGCCAAGCACGCTTAACTTTAGAGTTCTTTGGAGATGGGCTTCCGGAAAAAGAAGTTGCAACTTGTTGGCATGAGTATCCTATCAATCCTATTATGCCTTGGGCCGGGGTGTTACATCCTCACCCCCTTAAGAGATCGACGTCCTCGTCGATCAACCCCAAGCCAGGAACTCCCTCTCTTGGCCACGTCCGTGTGTCCAGTGCCAGCGCATGTGCCATGCTGTGTGACCATACTGGGTCCACACCAGCCATGCACACCATGCCTGCGCAACTGCGACACACGCGCCCGTGAAACCGCGAGAGTCGGCTCTGATACCATCCTGTAACGTCCCGCCTCCACGAGGCCGGGCCCACTTACACCTAGCAGCTTAAATAGGACATAGACTGCCCTCACAAACCAACACAGTCTTTTCTGCGCACTTTGTCCTCACTCGTGCGCACCCGGGAAGACTTCCCGGTCGGTCACCCATCCCTAGATTTCTCCAAGCCAAGCACGCTTAACTTTAGAGTTCTTTGGAGATGGGCTTCCGGAAAAGAAGTTGCAACTTGTTGGCATGAGTATCCTATCAATCCTATTATGCCTTGGGCCGGGGTGTTACATCTCTTCTGTCACGCCCCAAACTGGCCCCGGGCGGAGACCAGGATAGAGCGGTCCAGATTGACCTGTATGCCTGTACCAGTCCCAGGAAATAGCGCTGGTACAACAGGAAGACTGAATATCACAACAACAGCGGTCTCTTTATTAAGAGTAGGATTACAACCAAGGTTGGAACTGCGGACAGAACCCGAGTTCACAACAGCATTACAAAAAGGCGGAAGCGGAAAGCGGAGACTAGCCCTAAGCCACAAGCAAAGCCTTGGGGAAGGCCGAAACCCTACTACTGCTCGAAGTCTGCTTGCTCCTGGAAGAACTCTTCATCAGCAGGGTCCACCTCTTCATCTTCGAGAACTGGGGGGGGTTTAATTATATAGAGCAAGGGTGAGTACGGGAGTACTCAGCAAGTCAGGGGAATTAAGTGTTTAATGCAAGCTTCAAGGGAAAGCCAGTTATTTTTCACAATTGATTTTAGTTTAAGACTTTAGAAACATCTAAGTGAGTGCTTCTCACGCACGGATGAGAAAGTGCGTCTCATCCGGCCGGAGCAGTGAAAATGTATCGATTGATTCTTGTCGGCACGAGAGGCTCCCTGCCAATCGTTCACCGACCCGGCTGCACCAACAGCCACAACTCACACACGCCGGTACGAGAGGCTCCCTGCCAATCGTCACCGACTCCGGCTGCTTCAACAGCCACAACTCACACACACGCGGTACGAGAGGCTCCCTGCCAATCGTCACCGACTCCGGCTGCTTCAACAGCCACAAGTCAACACATCGGTACGAGAGGCTCCCTGCCAATCGTCACCGACCCGGCTGCTTCAACAGCCTTAAACCAAGCACAGAACGGAAAACCTCACACCAACAGCAGTTCACAAGGTGTTCAAATAAAACTACGCTAAGGAATCACCTCACATCCGCCCATGACCGTGGGCACGGCTGTTCGAACAGTTGTTAACCTCTGCAGAGGGGGTACACTTTACCCACACGACGTTACTAACCCCGAATCACCCAGCCCGCGACCCTCGGTCACGTCTGGCGACCTTAAGGCTTTCACGACAAGGCATTTCGAAAGCCGACTCAGGGTCATCTTATGCCAACGGGAGGGGTCCCACGGACCAACACCAGGTTAGGTCCCAGACCATACTGTGCCAGGAAGCCCAGGGGTCCTCCCCGACACCACCCCGGCGAATCCACTTGTCCCTTGGCATCAAGATTTCCCTGGCCTAGCTAATTACTCAGCCAGGGGCGTCCCATATCACCCATGTGGTCGTACTTGACATATGCTTGGATGTAATTCCCAAGGAATCGGTCCTTAGAGCGAGAACGGGCAGACCGTACCTCCAGTACGTCTCCCGTACCGCGAGTTTTAGAAACTCACTTTAGCTTTCAAGACACCGACCCAAGTGTCGGGTTTTCCAAGCATTTTGTAAACTCAAGTTTTACCCAGGTGATCAATTTTAAAGTTTGAGGAGAGTCTCGGTATTCGTACACGAGGTACGGATACCGAGGCATCACCTGAGGGGTGACAAGGGTGTTAGGGTAATCAATAACCAAGGAAGGTGAATGCAGCAAATGGGTAGGGCCTGACGGTTATATTGCAAACCAAGGCCAAGTGCCAAGTGTAACCTAAACATGCATATTTTGCGGAATCAAAATACTTAATTTAAATTATGGGTTCAATTGATCAAAGGTGACTTGCCTTGCTCGAGATCTTGAGCTTCTTCCTTGAAATCCGCGCACTGCGGGTCTTCGGGCTCCGAGACTACACGCGAAACGAGACGACTCAACAAAGCGATAAAAAGAAGCCCTATTAAAGACCACTAAGCGTGCCATTAGGTAGATCTCGATTTTTGAGGAATTTTGGAAGTGGAACGGGGTCAATCGGACGAACGGTTGAAAAGATATGAATTTCCGAAGATTAAAGGATTTTCTGGAATAGAGAAAAGGAATTATTAATTAATTAATAATTCCCTGGAAAAAGAAAGGAAGGAGGGACTGAGATTGGACTTTATTTTGAGCGGCTAAGGGCAGCCCAAAAGAATAGAACGGGCGCGGCCGAATTAATTGGGCCGGCGGCCCGAAGGGAATCGGCCTAGGCCGAGCAAGGGAGGCCGTTGGGCCAAGAGGACCGATGGACCGGCCGATGGCCCAAAGAATTGGCCCACGGCCGATCGGTGCGCGAGGGTTGGCCGATGGGCCGGAGGCCGAGCGGCGCTCACGGGCCGAGCGGACCGGCGCTCACGGGCGCGGCCCAAGCCGAGTGACACGGCCTGGTCCGTGCGGCGCGCGGCCTGGTCCGATCAACGAGGCCGATGGACCGGACCGAGGGACTCGGGCCGATGGCCCAAGGGGGAGTGAGGCCGGGTGGCCGATGCGGGAGCGAGGTCGAACGGGCCGAGCGAGAGGAGAGGGGCCGTTGGGCCGGTGCAGGCCGCGGCCTACGCGGGTGGCCGATCCGGTGGACCGCGACCACCACGCAGGTGCTAGGGCGGGGCCCGCCTGGCAGCGGCGCGGTCTACGCAGACCGGGTGCACGGAGGGGAAAGAAGGGGTGCGCCGGCTGGCGCTTGCGTGGCGCCTGCGTGGCAGCCACGTAGGTCGGCCGGGCAAGAAAAGGGGAGAGGGCGCCGGGCGACGGCGGCGACGGCGGAGGGGTGTGTTCCGAGCGGTGCGGTGCGAGGCCGGTGACGGGGATTGGCGCCGGAGCAAGAGGGGAGCGAGGGGATTCGATCCGTCGGCTCGGATCGAGCCGCGGGGGAGTGACGGCGGCTGGCGACGGCGCGATGCGACGGCGGCCACGGCGGCTCGAGGAGAGGGCGGAGAAGAGGGCGACGGCCTCGGTGGCGCCCGGGAGGGGGCTCTACGGCCTTCCTAGCGGCCTAAAACGCGAGGGGAAAAGGGGAGAGGTGGAGAGGAGAGGGGGGTTACCGCGGCGGGGCGGCAAGCCGGAGGCCGACGGCGCGGGCGCGGGCGCGGGCGCGGCGAGGCGGCACGAACCCGGGCCGGGGAAAAGGACGAGGGCGCCGGCTCCTCTTCCCGCGGCGGCGGACGGCAGGAGCGGCGGCAGCGGTTGGAAGGGGGGGGCGAGCTCCGGGGGCGGCAATGGCGGCCGGGGGCGAGGGGGGGTTTTTAGAGGGGGTTAGGTCGGTTTGGGGGGGGGAGGAAAGGTCGATTTTGGGCCGGGAGAGGCGGTGCGGCCGAGAGGCGGAGCGGGGGACCGGCGCAAGCGGCCAAAGCGGCCGGGTGACGTCGGCGGCGGTCGGTCGCCGGGGAAAAAGAAAAAGGGGGGAGAAAGAGGCCTTGCCCCCTTGCCGATTCGGGTAGGAGAAAAGCGGAGAGGGGAGGGGGCGCGCGCTCGGCGCCTTGGCGGCATGCGCGCGCAGCGCAGCGGCGGGGCCGAGGCGGGGGCCAGCGGCGGTCGCGGACGGAACGGCGCCGGCGGGAGAGAGCCTCAGGAGAGAGAAGAAACGGGAAAGAGAGAGAGAGGAAGAGAGAGGGAGAGAGGGCTGCGGACCGGCTCGGGCGCGGACCGGGCCGAGCGGCCTGGCGTGGCCCAGCGGGGGAAGGAGGCGGCCGGGCAGGCGCGGACCGGGCCGGAAAGCGCGGCCCCGGGAGGAGGAAGGGCGCGGGTGGAGGCAGGCCGAGGGGGAATCAGCCCGAGGGGGAGGGAGGACTGGGCCGGCAGCGGCCCAGGAGGGAAAGGGAGAAGGAAACAGGCCGGGAAGGGAAATCGGCCCGGGACAAGGGAGGTAAAATGGACTTTTCCTGAGAGATTGAAAGAAGGACTTTGAGGGCTCGGATTCGAAATCCGTTTTTGCGGTTTTCTCCGGGATTGAAGAGAGAGGGGAGACACGAGACCTTGGCACACAACAAGACTCAACCGAAGAGCAAACTTTCGCAAATAGGGTTTTTAGCAGATTAGTTTTCCCGCTAACGCCGCGACAAAACGGGCGTTACAAACTAACCCCCCTAACAAGAATCTCGTCCCCGAGATTCAGCACCTAAGGGAGCAGCTCCGGGAACTGGGCACGGAGAAGATCTTCGCGTTCCCAAGTTGCTTCATCCTCTGAGTGGTTGCTCCACTGCACCTTGTAGAACTTAACGGTCTTTCTTCGAGTCTGACGTTTAGCCTCTTCAAGGACTCTGATTGGTCTCTCTTTGTAGGTTAGGTTCTTCTCCAGTTCTATACTTCCCAAGGGAACTTGTTCCTCTGGAACACGGAGACATTTCTTTAGCTGGGACACGTGGAACACATTGTGCACATCTGCCAGTCTTTCTGGCAGTTCGAGCTGGTAGGCAACTTCGCCGCGTCTGGCGGTGATGAGGTAGGGTCTGATGTAGCGAGGGGCTAACTTGCCGGACATTCCAAATCTCTTTAGACCACGGAGTGGAGACACTCGTAGGTACACGTGATCTCCCACTGCAAACTCGAGATCACGTCTCCGATTACCCGTATAGCTTTTCTGTCGGGTCTGAGCTGTCTTCAGGCGGTCTCGAATCAACTTGACTTGCTTTTCAGCTTCCTTTAGAACATCGGGTCCAAACACTTGCGCTTCGCCTACCTCGTTCCAACACAACGGGGTGCGACACTTTTGTCCAAACAGGGCTTCATTTGGGGACATCTGGATACTGGATTGGTAACTGTTGTTGTACGAGAACTCGGCGTAAGGGAGACAACGATCCCATGTGCCTTCGAAATCCAAGGCACATGCTCGAAGCATGTCCTCCAGGATCTGGTTGACTCGTTCTGTCTGCCCATCTGTCTGCGGGTGGTAGGCAGTACTGAAATTTAAGTTGGTACCCATTGCCTCGTGTAACTGTTGCCAGAACCTTGAGGTGAACTGAGTGCCTCGATCCGACACAATCTTCTTTGGGCAACCGTATCGGCAAACCACGTGGGTCATGTACAGGTCTGCCAGCTTTTTCCCATCGTAGGTGGTTTTCACTGGTACAAAGTGAGCTGCCTTGGTTAGGCGGTCCACGATCACCCAGATGGAGTCATACCCACTAGGGGTCCTTGGTAAACCGGTAATGAAATCCATACCGATCTCCTCCCATTTCCACTCGGGAATTCGGAGGGGTTGTAACAAACCGGCGGGCTTCTGATGTTCGGCCTTTACTCTTTGGCAGATGTCACATAAGGCTACATACTCTGCAACATCTCGCTTCATTCCAGCCCACCAAAAGTATTCCTTGATGTCTTG
>BDMV01000007.1:42901275-43004477 GCA_008326285.1 Oryza officinalis
GTGCATACTGGGATTGCTCCCCTTATTGCCTCCACTATGGAGCTCTTGATCACCATCAAGCACTTGCGGTTGGAAGATTCCCACTTCGCACGATCAGTGTCGTACTTATGTACTATTGGAGCATGGTCCAACATTCTCTGCTTAAAAGCATCTTCGCTCTCACCTTCCCCTCTCACTGGCGCAATAGGCTCAGTGGGACAGGGCTCGGTGAGAGCTAAATCTATGTCCGATAGCGCAAGTGCTATCTCGATCTTCTCTCGCCATGAGCCATAATTATTCCCATTAAGGGGCTCAACGGCCGAGATATACACTAGTGGGTTAGTGGTGCCTGAAAGCAAATTAAAGAAATTGAGAAACATTTAAACTCTTGCATGTTTTTAATTTAACGTTGGTCAAAATTAAAACATACAAACTACCACATTAATTCTACATCACCGTTGGGTAGAAATAGAACTAATGCATAAACATCATCATAGCAGCGGAAAAAATAAATTACATACATGTTCAGAAGCAATTATTATAATTTATCTACTCTCTAAACAATTTTCACGTTGGTTAAAATTGTTTAGAAATTAAAACAATCATTAAAACTTAAAATAATAAATGCTTCTGACAAAAGGGATATTAAATAGACTTCTTTCGGCCGTAAAAGGGCCTGAAATGGACTTCTTTTTCTTCGGCCACGAGGGACCTGATTTAGACTTCTTTCCGGCCCTTTGCCGGTTGGCCCACGGCCTTTTGCGCACGCGCGGGCGCTCCCACGCACCACAGGCCGCAACCTGGGCCTGGGCCGGGAAAGCGGCCCCGCGCACGCTCCCTCTTGGGCCGGTTTCGGCCCGGCCATCACCGGCCGTCCGATTGCTAGGGTTTCGATCGGACAGCTGCGCGCCTAGATCGGGGAAACAAAACCCCCGCTCCTCCCGGCCGCCGCGCGCCGAAACCCTAGCCCCCTTCCGCCGAGCGCCGGAGCTCGCACGCACGCACGGCAGAGCGCGGTGGCGCCGTCGCACGCTCTCTCGCCGGTGCGCGCATTCACCCGAGGATGAGTGCGCCGCCGTCGAGCGGTCTTGCCGCGGTGCCCGGAGCCACGCGCTTCTCCCCCCGTCTTCCCGCGACATCGGCGACGGCCGATGGCGGTGGATTGACTACCCGCACGCGTCGGCGAAGGCCGGCGGTGGTGGTGGGCTTCCCGGCGGCGTCATCGACGACTGGCGATGGAGAGGTAAGGGTTTTATCCCCCTCCCCTTTTTCTTTTGTTTGATTCTTTGGTTTTTCTTCGGGGATCCGAGTCCCCTTCTTCTTTCTTCTACTTCTCACCCTACTAGATCTACTCCTAGGGCTAGCTCTGATACCATTGTTAGGGTTCTAGGGTCGCTAGGAGCCGATCTAGAGGTTAATCTCTAGATTGTAAAAGAAACGGGAAAGAGAGAGAGAGAAAGAGAGAGGGAGAGAGGGCTGCGGACCGGCTCGGGCGCGGACCGGGCCGAGCGGCCTGGCGCGGCCCAGCGGGGGAAGGAGGCGGCCGGGCAGGCGCGGACCGGGCCGGAAAGCGCGGCCCCGGGAGGAGGAAGGGCGCGGGTGGAGGCAGGCCGAGGGGGAATCAGCCCGAGGGGGAGGGAGGACTGGGCCGGCAGCGGCCCAGGAGGGAAAGGGAGAAGGAAACAGGCCGGGAAGGGAAATCGGCCCGGGACAAGGGAGGTAAAATGGACGTTTCCTGAGAGATTGAAAGAAGGACTTTGAGGGCTCGGATTCGAAATCCGTTTTCGCGGTTTTCTCCGGGATTGAAGAGAGAGGGGAGACACGAGACCTTGGCACACAACAAGACTCAACCGAAGAGCAAACTTTCGCAAATAGGGTTTTTAGCAGATTAGTTTTCCCGCTAACGCCGCGACAAAACGGGCGTTACACTCCCGTTCCGCCGTCTCCCTCTTTTTCTCCCCTTCTTTAGGCGCTAGTTAGCACCACCGCCGCGCGTTCGAACCCTAGGCGCTGCCCCCGCACCGCCGTCGCTCGTCCTCGCCTGCCGCCGCCGCTGCTCGGGCTGAGCCCCGCGTCGTCGGCCGTCGTCTTAATCCGCCGTCCATCGGCTCCCGTCGTCGGCTTCGGCCGCCAGGCCTGCATCGGCCCATCGGCCTCCCTTGTCGGCCCGTCGGCTCCCGTCCGTCGGCTTCGGCCGCCAGGCCTGCATCGGNTCCCTCTCCGGCCCATCGGCCTCCCGCCATCGGCCTCCGGCCCATCGGCCGCTAGGCCCATCGGCCTATCCCCCTCTCGCGCGCCGATCGGCCATGGGCCAATTCCTTTCGGGCCGCCGGCCCAATTATTTAGGCCGCGCCCATTCAAATCCTTTGGGCTGCCCTTAGCCGCCCAAAATAAAGTCCAATTTCAGTCCCTCCTTCTTTTCTTTTTCCAGGGAATTAATAATTCCTTTTCTTTATTCCAGAAAATCCTTTAATCTTCGGAAATTCATATCTTCTCAACCGTTCGTCCGATTAACCCCGTTCCAATTTTAAAATTTCTCAAAAATCGAGATCTATCCAATGGCACGCTTAGTGGTCTTTAATAGGGCTTCTTTTTACCGCGTTGTTGAGTCGTCTCGTTTCGCGTGTAGTCTCGGAGCCCGAAGACCCGCAGTGCGCGGATTTCGAGGAAGAAGCTCAAGATCTCGAGCAAGGCAAGTCACCTTTGATCAATTGAACCCATAATTTAAATTAAGTATTTTGTTTCCGCAAACTATGCATTACTTAGGTTACACTTGGCACTCGGCCTCGGTTTGCAATATAACCGTCAGGCCCTACCCTTTTGCTGCATTCACCTTCCTTGATTATTTGAATACCCTAACACCCTTGTCACCCCTCAGGTGATGCCTCGGTATCCGTACCTCGCGTACGAATATCGAGACTCCCCTCAAACTTTAAAATTGACCACCTGGGTAAAACTTGAGTTTACAAAATGTTTGGAAAACCCGACACTTGGGTCGGTGTCTTGAAAACTAAAGTGAGTTTCTAAAACTCGCGGTACGGGAGACGTACTGGAGGTACGGTCTGCCCGTTCTCGCTCTAAGGACCGATTCCTTGGGAATTACATCCAAGCATATGTCAAGTACGACCACATGGGTGATATGGGACGCCCCTGGCTGAGTAATTAGCTAGGCTAGGGAAATCTTGATGCCAAGGGACAAGTGGATTCGCCGGGGTGGTGTCGGGGAGGACCCCTGGGCTTCCTGGCACAGTATGGTCTGGGACCTAACCTGGTGTTGGTCCGTGGGACCCCTCCCGTTGGCATAAGATGACCCTGAGTCAGCTTTCGAAATGCCTTGTCGTGAAAGCCTCAAGGTCGCCAAACGTGGCCGAGAGTCGCGGGCTGGGTGATTCGGGGTTAGTAACGTCGTGTGGGTAAAGTGTACCCCCTCTGCAGAGGTTAATAACTGTTCGAACAGCCGTGCCCACGGTCATGGGCGGATGTGAGGTGATTCCTTAGCGTAGTTTTATTGAGCACCTTGTGAACTGCTGTTGGTGTGAAGTTTTCCGTTCTGTGCTTGGTTTAAGGCTGTTGAAGCAGCCGGAGTCGGCGACGATTGGCAGGGAGCCTCTCGTACCGATGTGTTGACTTGTGGCTGTTGAAGATGCCGGAGTCGGTGACGATTGGCAGGGAGCCTCTCGTACCGGCGTGTGTGAGTTGTGGCTGTTGGTGCAGCCGGGTCGGTAAACGATTGGCAGGGAGCCTCTCGTGCCGACAAGAATCAATCGATACATTTTCACTGCTCCGGCCGGATGAGACGCACTTCTCATCCGTGTCGTTGAGAAACACTTACTTAGATGTTTCTAAAGTCTTAAACTAAAACCAATTGTGAAAAATAACTGGCTTTCCCTTGAAGCTTGCATTAAACACTTAATTCCCCTGACTTGCTGAGTACTCCTGTACTCACCCTTGCTCTATACAATTAAACCCCCCCAGTTCTCGAAGACGAAGAGGTGGACCCTGCTGATGAAGAGTTCTTCCAGGAGCAAGCAGACTTCGAGCAGTAGTAGGGTTTCGGCCTTCCCCAAGGCTTTGCTTGTGGCTTAGGGCTAGTCTCCGCTTTCCGCTTCCGCCTTTTTGTAATGCTGTTGTGAACTTGGGTTCTGTCCGCAGTTCCAACCTTGGTTGTAATCCTACTCTTAATAAAGAGACCGCTGTGGTTGTGATATTCAGTCTTCCTGTTGTACCAGCGCTATTTCCTGGGACTGGTACAGGCATACAGGTCAATCTGGACCGCCCTATCCTGGTCTCCGCCCGGGGCCAGTTTGGGGCGTGACAGAAAGTAGGGTGAAGAACTCACCCATAAAGACTACTGGCCTACTACCTAATAAACTTCACCGAATCCCCTCTCACTGTAACACCCATTTTGTCGCGGCGTTAGCGGAAAAAACCTAAGTGCTAAAAACTCTATTTGCGAAAGTTTGCTCTTCGGTTGAGTCTTGTGGTGTGCCAAGGTCTCGTGTTTCCCCTCCCGTCTCACTCCCGAAGAAAACCGCGAAATCGGAATTCAAATCCGAGCCCTAATCCTTCCAGTTCGATCTCTCAGGAAAAGTCCACTTTACCTCCCTCTTTGCTTGGGCCGATCCCCTCTCGACCTGCTCCCTCCCCTCCTCTCCTTCCTGGGCCACCCCCGGCCCAATCCTCCCCTCCTTCCCTCTCGGCCCCTTTTTCCTCTTCCTCCTCCCTGGGCCGCGCGGCTCGGCCCGGTCCACGGGAGCCCTCCCGTTGGCATAAGATGACCCTGAGTCGGCTTTCGAAATGCCTTGTCGTGAAAGCCTCAAGGTCGCCAGACATGACTGAGAGTCGCGGGTTGGGTGACTCGGGGTTAGTAACGTCGTGTGGGTAAAGTGTACCCCCTCTGCAGAGGTTAATAACTGTTCGAACAACCGTGCCCATGGTTATGGGCGGATGTGAGGTGATTCCTTAGCGTAGTTTTATTGGTTACTTTGTGAACTGCTGTTGGTGCGAGAAACTCCTTTCTGTGCTTAAGTGTGGCTGTTGGAGCAGCCGGTGTCGGTGAACGATTGGCAGGGAGCCTCTCGTTCCGACATGCTTGATTCGTGGCTGTTGGAGCAGCCGGTGTCGGTGAACGATTGGCAGGGAGCCTCTCGTGCCGACGTGTTTGAGGTGTGGCTGTTGGTGCAGCCGGGGTCGGTGAACGATTGGTAGGGAGCCTCTCGTGCTGACAAGAATCAATTGATACAATTTCACTGCTCCGGCCGGATGAGACGCACTTTCTCGTCCGTGTCGTTGAGAAGCACTCACTTAGATGTTTCTGAAAGTCTTAAACTAAAATCAATTGTGAAAAACAACTGGCTTTCCTTTGAAACTTGCATTAAACACTTAATTTCCCCTGACTTGCTGAATACTTCCGTACTCACCCTTGCTCTATATAAATAAACCCCTCGGTTCTCGAAGATGAAGAGGTGGACCCTGCTGAAGAAGAGTTTCTTCCAAGAGCAAGCAGTCTACGAGCAGTAGTAAGGTTTCGGCCTTTCCCCAAGGCTTTGCTTGTGGCTTAGGGCCAGTCTCCGCCTTTTTCTGCTTCCGCCTTTTTGTACTGTTGTTGCGAACTCCGGTTCTGTCCGCAGTTTCAACCCTGGTTGTAATCCTACTCTTAATAAAGAGACTGTTGTTGTTGTGATATTCTATCTTCCTGTTGTACCAGCGCTATTTTCTGAGACTGGTACAGGCATACAGGTTAATTTGGATCGCCTTATTCTGGCCTCCGTCCGGGGCTAGTTTGGGGCGTGACACTCACCAATCTTCTTGCTTTCGTGGAAGTTATCGGTTGCCAGTTGCAGTGATGCCAGAGATAACAGGGTTAACTTGACACTTTCAAAATCCTCAGTTGTATCAGCTGGCAAATTTGCATAAATTTGACGAAATATAAATAGACGCTGGTGGTATAAGAATGTTAACAAGAATTTATGCCAAAATTGTGTGCAGAGGACTGACGTCTGGAGTAATCCCTGCTTTCGCCAATCTTCTCTTCTTACGCACATTCCAGATACAAAGGGAAATTGCAGCTACGATTGCAACGGCCACTGTAGGCAAGATGATTACCAGAACTTTGCTTGTTGAATTATTCTTACCTGCATTTTTGCCGTAAAAAATAATCAGTTCAAGTACGTGAACAACTACATATGAGACGGGTTACAGTAATACAGTTCTAGGCTTCTAGCTGCTGACCAGTGAACAAATTTTAGTTCTTTTTTCGCTTGATAATAATCTATCAATCTATCTATCTCACGGAAAAAGAAAAGAATTTTGACTATTGGATCATGATACATACAGATTATAAATGGTATAAATGGATCGACAGCAGTTATATATAAATTAATTTGTATATACGAAAACATAAAATAAAAGATACCACCACCACCAATAATTTGGACCCGAAAAAGTGAAAGAAGACCTAAAAAAAATATAATAATCGAATTCCTTCATTATGGAATTTTCATCGCTCGTTGATAATTAGACAATACAAATAGTTTTTTAAGGCTTTAAAATATATACAATGAACTATGTTTTTTTTAAAAATCCGTTGCAACACACAAACAGTATGTTTGTTGCAGATGTAATATAATCATATTTATGTAACAGAAACTAAGAGTTATATATCAAATTAAAGTTAACAGTTAAAATCAAGCCCCTGCAAAGTTACACGGGAAAATTATGGGACAGCATGAGCGAGACGACGAAGTATAATTAATGATCACCTCCTGTAATGGCAGGCACAGCATCCGGCGACGGCGTGAGCCCGTCGGCCTTGACCGGCAACTGCACCATCGGGTTGCCGGTGTAGAAGGGGCCCAGCTCGGACCTCAGGTAGCAGCGCGGGCCGGCGACCCTTGCCCCATACTCGTTCAGGTGGAACGTCTTCCACCACATGCCCACGAGGCCGTCGAGGCAGCTCCGGCACTGCTCCGGCGACAGGTCCGGCGAGCACTGCGCCATGGAGTAGATGTTGCTGAACCCCGGGTCGGTGCCCACCCGCTGGCCCGTGGTGAACAGCCTCGTCGTGTTCTCCACCGAGTACCGCACGGTGGCGTTGAGGAGCTCGGTGACCGCGCGGTCGTAGCCCGCGACGTCGGTGCTGGTGATGTTGGTGCCGTTAATGAGGAGGCTGTACCCGCCGGAGTTGTTGGTAGAGTCGAGGAAGTCGCGCTTGTCCGAGAACTGGGCGTAGCATTGATTGTAGACGAGGATCGCGTCCTTGGTACGGTTGCAGACTGGACCCGTGTCCCTCCAGACGTTGGTGCCGCAGTCGGCGCAGTCGGAGGAGCTCAGGTCGACGCGGCAGAGCAAGAGGCCGTAGACAATGTCCGGGGCGGAGCCAGCGGCGCCGGAGGCGAAGAGGGTGGGCGAGGAGGAGGCGTTCGCGCGGAGGGTGAGCGTGAGATTCTTGAGGTTGATTCCGTAGGTGCTGTTTGCTATGTAGGTGCCGCTGCCGCTGCGGCCGCAGACGGGCCATGGCTGGGCGGCGGCGAGTGGGAGCGCGACCGCCGCGATCGAAAAGGAGAACGACATGGACGACCGAGGATGACCGTCGCAGCATTGCGCCGTAGCCCGTAGATGATGCAGCATCAAAATTAACACGGTTGCTTCGGGCTGCATCCCCTAAAAAAGATATCGATCTCCTTGCCAAGTTGGCATGCTATATAGGCCATACGTGCATGCAGACGCGTTTCGTTCACCGGAAGAAAAAGAGAAGGGAACTTAATTAGGGAAGGGAGTTATTCAAGTTGGTCAATCGAGACTCTAGAACAGTACTATCTTGAGAACCACCTCATAGCCGTTTGTTTCGACATGCTAGCATTTTAGTCAAGTACAATGTGATCCTTTTTTTCAATTCAAAACAATTGTATTAGGGCCAGTTCAAAGGTTTGTAATGAAAAGGCTCTAAGTGGTTTTTTATTTGTTTGAGATGGATAGGAGAGAACTAAGAAAAGAAGAAAAGGAGAGGAGTTTGTTTCTATGTGAAGAAACGTCAAATGTCTTTGTAATGGATTGTAGATTGTTTACAAGAGTTTTTTTTCTGAGATAATTGTTTAGTAGAGTTTAAGTTGAGGTGAGATTACTTTGATGTCTCTATAAGTTTACTTGATCATCAGGAAAGATCACACTAATAATGTAACTACCAGTGACAATAAATACGATAGTTCCGTGGTTGGATAGATTGTGAAAGTAATTCTCCAAAATTCATTACATTTGTAGAGAAATGATAAACCATAAAATCCCTTATACTCCCTACTCTTTTTATATAGCATATTTGGTTTTGTTCGTTTGATCGTAAATTACTTTATTAATATTTCATTTATGTGATATAAAATTATAATTATTGGAAGAAAGATTTTTCTAATACAGATCTAACAGTATCATATTTGTGTCAAAAAAATATATTAATAGAGTAATTGTTTATTAAAGTTTTGTCCTACTGAATGAAATAAAATATGCCCTATACATATAAACAGATAGAGGGATGGAGTATTTACGAACAAAGGAGTAGTTTACTTAGAAGTACTATAATTGTAGCTCCTTATTAGATATAACAATTATCTCAACTATTGCACGCGTCCTTGTTGCTCGTGAAGCGTATGCATGTATATTGGCTGGTGCCCATGGAGAAGGAGATGACATTTATAACTTGCACGGAGCCACGGAGGGACGTCAATCATCGAAGTAATGACCTTGGGGACGAGAAACTGCAGTTTAGAAAAAAAAACAACAAATTCTTATGAAAACAATTGCCTTTGCTACCATGTTTTTCAACCTCTTTTGGTTTTCTTGGATTGTTAAAGCTAACTTGCTCAAAACATTAGGCTGTACCTATGCAAGTGGTTGATGCATCACATCAAAGGACTAAACCAGCAATAAGTCAATTACTTTTTTTTCCAGGATGAGGAGTGATGCAGGTTAAATATAATCACAGACGAGAAACCTCCTAGGTTAACCACAACTAGTTGTCAACCCGTGTATTACACATGCTATTAAATATAGTTGATATTGTAAATATCAGAAATTTATCAATTTTAGGTTTTGTTTGACTGTTAAATCTAATTAAGTTGCTCAAAACATTAGGCTGACATGTGCAAGTGGATGATGCATCACATCAAGTGATCAAACAAAGTAGTGTTCTCTCTATTTCAAATTACTTGTCATTTTCAACCATTACTAACTTTAACCATCAATCTCTAAAACTTTTTTGTAGTTTGAAATTATAAGATTTATGTTTTTAGATTCACCATGAGATTGAAATACTTTTATAATATATAATTCATGAGTTGTTAAACTATATGAATTTTTAGGACATGATTGTTATAAAGAAATGTTTAACTTATGATAAAACTAAATCGACAAGTAATTTCAAATGGAGAGAGTACGGTTGCTTCAAGGTTACATATAATCACAGATGAGAAATCTCATATATTAGCCATGGCTAGTCATTAACCTATGCACTACACGGGCTATTTTATCATACACTATTTTATCATTAATTTATCACACATTAACTTATCACAACTATAAATTAACAACAAATACAATTTCAATAAAAAATAAAACTAGCAAAAACTAGCAGTGCCAACTCTGCATTGCCTCCTGTTATCTTGGGGACAGTTGTGTGACGGTTTGAGAGTAACCAGAACTCCCATCGGACAAAATTATTGGCCTATGAGCCATAGGAGCCGGCAAAGAGCTAGTAGCATCGCTGTTAAGCAAAACCATGACATCCGCCATTGAAGGTCGATCTACTGGGTTCTGCTGGACACACAGGAGACCGATGTTGACACATTTCAGCACCTCGACTTCAGGGTAGTTTCTGTCCAAGGAATAGTCGATTATCTCTACAATATTTCCCTCTGTCCAGTGCCTCCATACCTAGCATTAGTTACATATATCAACTATATGAGTGGTTATCTGGAAATATAAGAAATATTAGGGTATTAATTTATAGGCATTAGAAGGGATACTCACTATGCTTACTAAATCTTCGTTTTGCTCTGGAAAATAGGGCCCGCTGTTTCTTTGGCCTGTCACAATCTCTAAGACAAGAATGCCAAAACTGAACACGTCTGATTTTGTAGAGTATTGCCCACGAATCACATACTCAGGAGCCATGTATCCACTGCATGCAGTAAGAATGAAATTGCATGTTAGTAGTTTGTTAGTTAAATATAGGCACAACAGCATCAAATGTTCGGCTTAATTACAATGTCCCGACGATGCGGTTCGTGACGTCTCGAGTTTGGTCCTGCCCAAAGAGCCTAGCGAGGCCAAAGTCCCCAATCTTGGGGTTCAAGTCTGCATCTAGCAAGACGTTGCTTGCCTTCATGTCGCGGTGAACGATCTTCTTCTGGGAGTCTTGATGAAGATACTGCAGTCCTCGAGCGACGCCTTCTATGATCCTAAATCGTGTTGCCCAATCTAGTTGTGTTCGTTGCTCCGCATCTAATTGCACCAAATGAAGATATCATTGTAATTGTTGCACATCAGCACATGAGAAAGAAGTGCATGTCCATATATACTGAAAGGAGGTGTTAATATTACCAAAAAGAAATGTGTCGAGGCTTTTATTGGGCATATACTCGTAGACAAGCAGCCTCTCTCCATCTTCCAGGCAAAAACCCACAAGACGAACAAGATTTCTGTGATGAAGTTTGGAGACAAGAACTAGCTCATTTTTCAGCTCTTCTAGCCCCTGGTTTGAACCTTTTGCCATCCTTTTCACTGCTACTTCTTGTCCAAAAAGCAGTCCCTGCATATTTTTTGTGTTTTGTACTTTACATGGAGATATGTGTGGATATACTGAATTTTTTAATGGCTTAAAAGCCTGAGAGTTGTAAATAATTTACAATTATTGGTGTTTCTAATAAAGACAGATCGAAAGATCTTTTGTAGAAAAAAAAATCATCATCATCATCATCATCAATGGAGCAAAACTTTTAGAAATTCATATTTTGAGTTTTTGACCATGCTCGATTCACACCATCAAATCAACAATTATTTTCGAGAAAGAAATCAGCAATGACTCAAAAGTTACACATAAAGACTACTGTCATACCTTATATACTGCACCAAATCCTCCTTCGCCGAGTTTCTTGCTTTCATCGAAGTTATCCGTTGCTACTTGCAGTGATCCCAGAGTTAGCAAGGTTGACTTGACACTTTCAAGGTCCTCAGATGCATCAACTGAAAATTTTGCATGGATTCGATAGAACAGTTAATCCATACTGATGATTAAGAATTTTAAGTGGGGTTTGTACACAATCCGATGCCATATTGTATTTGTGCAAAGGACTCACGTTCGGACAAATGCTCTGCTTTTGCCAATCTGCTCTTCTTACGCTCAGTCCACATGCAGAGAGAAATTGCAGCTACGATTGCAACTGCTACTATCGGCAAGACAATTACCAGAATTTTGCTAGCTGAATTCTTCCTAACTGCATTTTTGCAGTGAAAAACAATCAGTTCAAGTACATAAGATAAACATTAGGTGCAGATGACGTGAAGACGGAAGAGCCGTGACGTGATTGGTAGTAATTGGTATGCTGCTCACCTAACGTAGTGGTTGGAACAACATCCGGCGCCGGCGCCGACGTCGGCGAGAGCCCGTCGGCTCGCAGCAGAACCATCGGAGCGCCGGTGTAGAACGGGCCGGTGCCCAGCTCCGACCTCAGGTAGCACCGGGGGCCGGCGACCCTCGCGCCTTCCCCGTTGCGCGGGAACAAGAACTCTTTCCACCACTGTGTCACGAGGTCGTCGAGACACCGCTGGCACACCGCCGGCGTCAGGTCCGGCGAGCACTGCGCCATCGAGTAGATGTTACGGAACCCCGGGTCGGTGCCCACCCGCTGCCCCGTGGCGAACAGCCTCGTCGAGTTCTCCACCGCGTACCGCACGGTGGCGTTGAGGAGCTCGGTGACCGCGCGGTCATAGCCGGCGACGTCGGAGCTGCTGATGTTGGTGCCGCTTATGAGGAGGCTGTACGTGCCGGAGTTGTTGGTGGCGGCGAGGAAGTCGCCCTTGTCCGAGAACTGGGCGTAGCATTGGTTGTAGACGAGGATGGCGTCCTTGGTGCGGTTGCAGACCTGGCCGACGTCGTCGCCGACCCTGGTGCCGCAGTCGAAGCAGTCGGAGCTGCTCATGTCGCCGCGGCAGAGCAGGAGGCCGTAGACGGCGTCCGGGCCGGTGCCGCGGACGCCGGAGGCGAAGAGGGTGGGCGAGGCGGAGGCGTTCGCGCGGAGGGTGCTCGCGAGCCTCAGGAGGTTGGACTCGTAGGTGCTCCTCGCCGTGTAGTTGCCTCCTGTGCCGCAGATAGGCCACGGCTGCGCGGCGGCGAGCGGGAGCGCGACCGCCGCGACGACGAGGATAAGAACGGCATGGACGACCGAGGAAGGCCAGCCCATGGCGCCGTTCTCTTGTTCGATCGACGGGCTCTGCATTGCAATTGCAACTTGCAAGTGTAATCCCCTGCTAATAGTACTAGTAATATTACTGCAGTATCACCTTCTTTTTTTTTTTGAGCTTTTATCATTTTGGATGTAACTGCTTTTGACAAGTTGGCAACTTGGCATGCGATGGCCGAGGCCGACAGGTCAGACTGAATTCAGTGAACCCGTCAGTTGGATGTCAAATGGCACGTGGATGCCTCTCGCGTTTCATCTCAGCCGTTGAAGGAAAAAGAGAAGGGACTACTATTAATTAATTTATACATTTGTCGATATCACGGAAACCTCTCTGTAGCTTAGCAGCTGTTTGCAATACGGACATATTTTAACCCTCACTTAAACAAAGGAACATGCATGCTATAACGCTTAATTAGTCAAATGAAACTTGACCCATATCTAACTCAAAATGCCAGTCGCGGTCGCGCAGCAACTTTGCATGGAATAACATCGAGAAAAATCGGTGCATGGCTATGTGTAAACCGTCGCCTTTTCGCCGTACGTACGTTCAAACTTGGGAGGCGTGTAACCACGTGCTGTACGTCGTGCTTCAACTACGACCCCGTGCCGGGTTCTCGGCTAATAAAGGGTAGCATTTGCGAGTATCGTGAAGTATATCAAAGCAAATGGCTCTAAACATACGCCTATTTTGAGTCAGGAGAGCACGCGCGTGTTCGCTCGCTCAAAACTCAAGATCGAGACGACTGGACCATATTGGAGTTGGACTGGATATAGGCCAGCCAGCTCGCGGGTCGCGGCACACGCGCACACATGGGCCGCTGGCTCTCGTCGACGCGGCCAGCACCCAACATATTGTGAGGTAACTCGTACATGAGCGGTGAGGCGATGGCACATATGTGCCGCGGTGTCCTGCGCACATCCCACCACGTACAGCTCGGCCGGTGATCGGCGTCGGGAGCACGAGCACGGTGAGGAGCAGAAGGTCATGTGACATATGATATGAGTATATGATCACCAACCACCAGCCTGCATCACTGCATGCATGGTGTCTGTGAAAGGGAGAAACTATATAACATTCAGACAGTTTCTGTTAAGACCTTTTAAATGGAACTATAGTATATATATAATAAATTATAGCATAATTATATTATAACTTGAAGTATGTAATTGGAATATGTTATGGATGGAGACAAACTCGATGGTAAACATTGAACAAGGCAAACTGGTCAGTCGTGTATATTTACTCTTTATTAGTTGAACTTGGTTATTATGGATTAAAAATTGAGAACTAATACAGTTATAATATAAAACAAAACAAGCAGAAACAAGCCCACAACGGTGCTAGCTAGATTTGCTTTGGCCTCCTGCTACCTGTCAGACCATTGTGTTACGGTCTGGGAGTAACCAGAGGTCCCATCGATCAAATATGCTGGCCGAGGTGCAAGAGCTGGCAGAGTGCAAGTAGTGTCACTATTGAGCAAAATCATGACATCTGCCATTGTAGGTCGATCTACAGGATTTTGCTGGACGCACAGGAGTCCAATGTTGACACATTTCAGCACCTCGGTCTCACGGTAGTTTCTTCCTAAGGAATGATCGATCATCTCTGCAATTGTTCCCTCTTCCCAGTGCCTCCATACCTAGCAGCATTAGTCACATATATGTGTTCAGTCAACAGTAATTACAATAGGCATGTACTCCTCTATGAATTAGTAGGGATGCTCACTATGCTCAATATATCTTCATCATTCTGCTCGGACAAATATGGCCCACTGTTCCTTCTCCGGCCTGTCACGATCTCTATGACAAGAATGCCGAAGCTGAACACGTCTGATTTCGTAGAGTACTGTCCGCGCAGCACGTACTCAGGAGACACGTAACCGCTACATCAAAGAATAATTGCATTTTAGTTTGTTATCTATATATAAGCACAAAAATATATAATAAGTGTTCCTACGACTTAATTACAATGTCCCGGCGATACGGCTCGTGACATCTCGAGTCTGATCCTGCCCAAAGAGCCTAGCAAGGCCAAAGTCCCCAATCTTGGGGTTCATGTCTGCGTCTAGTAAAATGTTGCTCGCCTTCATATCACGGTGGACAATCTTCTTTTGGGAGTCCTGATGAAGATATTGTAGCCCCCGAGCAATACCTTCTATTATCTTAAATCTTACCGTCCAGTCTAGTTGTCTCCTTTGCTCTACATCTAATTAGTACCAAATGAAAAAAAACATTGTTATTGCAAGATTGGAAAGACAAAATATCTAGGTTAAAAAAAGTAATGCTAATAGTACCAAAAAGAAAGGTGTCTAGGCTTTTATTGGGCATGTACTCATAGATGAGTAATCTCTCCCTCTCGTCAAGAAAAAACCAACAAGACGAACAAGATTCTTGTGATGAAGTTTGGCGACAAGAACTAGCTCGTTTTTCAGCTCTTCCAGCCCTTGGTTGGAGCCCTTGGCCATCCTCTTCACGGCCACTTCTTGTCCATGAAGAATTCCCTGAATAATTTGACTATTTGGCTTAGTATCTTGCTCCTCAATCCCGGATATAAATATTTGATATTTAGGATAAGTTTCGATCAACGTTTGTAATTTGGACAATTTATATGATATATATTAGTACTAGTAAATTTATAATATTACAAGAGTAGCAATTTTAAGGCAAATCAATACATACCAATCATTTTAACTAATCATTTGAGGAATTATTGATCATACAAAATTTTAAAAGTTTGATCAAATTTGGTCTTAAATATTTATAGGTGCTCTTTAGAACTCATGTGATACGTTAAACCAAGAGTTATGGATAGAGATGTGAGTTTTGTAATTTTATGAACTCAGATGACTTTTTAGTAAGGTTAATGACCAGACATGCATATTTTCTTGCTTTTTGTAACGTCCATTATGAAAAAGAAGTTCTAGGCTCAACTCATTTTGTTAGACCACACACATGCATATATTTTACTCTATAAGTATGCTTTCTGTGACACCTATAGCCCAAAAACGACTCTAGGCCTAATTAGAGAAAAACGATTTTATACCCAACTTATCTAAATGGAATACACCTACACTGTAACACCATTATGTTTTACGTTCTCGCTTCTCGCAATAAGTTTAAACCAATATTATAGTCATCGAGCTTAAATTCCTGTGGTGAAACTAAGAGCAAGTGCTACAATAGATGTGACTGCTATCTCTAATTTTATCCATGTCATTCATTTATAAATTAAGAGACAACATATACAATATGTTACCTCTAATATATAAATATCAATATCTATAATACTCTCGCATTTTTTTTGAAGTTGAAGTTTGTGTGGATATTGTCTTTTTATTTAAGGGTGGTTCATCATCTAATTCTGCGTGGCAGCATATGAAACATTATCGTACTTACTCTGATGTGCTGTTGCTGCTGCGTGTGATCTGCCAGCAAGCTAGCTAGCTTGCCTAGCCCAACAGCGCACTGCATGTCTACTTGTTTTTTTTTTCCCTCTAGTTATTCTTGGACATCACAATTTTTTTTTGTCTAAAACCAAGGGCTGGAGCCTCTCTTGCGATATACTTCAACAAGAGAAGAAAAGTACTACACCACAATTTGTGATTAATTAACAAATGAGCAGTAGTGCGATCGTACTTCTAGCCATCTAGAATTTATATTTTTGACCCATATATGCTGGGTTCACACCATCAAATCACACAACTTTTTCTCAAAAGAAATCAACAATGATACAAAAGTTAGACGTAAAGAGTGCTCATGCCATACCTTATAAACGGCACCGAATCCCCCCTCACCAATCTTCTTGCTTTCGTGGAAGTTATCCGTTGCCACTTGCAGCGATGCCAGAGATAACAGGGTTGACTTGACACTTTCAAAGTCCTCAGTTGTATCAACTGGCAAATTTGCATGAATTTGACAGAACTGTTAATGGATGCTCGTGGTATAAAAATGTTTAACAAGAATTTATGCCCAGTTGTGTGCAGAGGACTCACTTCCGGAGAGATGCTCTGCTTTTGCCAATCTTCTCTTCTTACGCACATTCCAGATACAAAGGGACATTACAGCTATGATGATTGCAACTGACACTGTAGGCAAGATAATTACAAGAATTTTGCTTCCTGAATTATTCTTATCTGCATTTTTGCCGTGAAAAGTAATCAGTTCAAGTACATATCTGAACACCTGATTACACTAGCTAATACAGTGCTAGTTGCTGCCGAATGAACAAAATTTAGTTCTTTTTTGTTTGATAATCTGTGTATCTATCTCAGGGGAAAGAAAAACATTTTGACCATTGGCTCGTGATGAGATTGATCGATATATAACAGTTATATGTAAACTAATTTGTATCTGTGAAAACACAAACTAACAGTTTTATACCAGATTATATTCTACTTTTAAAATCTATTGCATATATGAAACATAATCATATTTATGGTAACAGAAACTAGAAGTTATACAAATTCAAGTTACCAGACAAAACTGCACGAGAGAATCTTATGTGTGATGATGACGTGAAGACTGAATGAGACAGCATGAGCGACAGATACAAGGAAGTATTATCACCTCCCGTAATGGCAGGCACAACATCCGGCGCCGGCGCCGGCGTGAGCCCGTCGGCCTTGACCGGCAACCGCACCAACGGGCTGCCGGTGTAGAAAGAGCCCAGCTGGGACCTCAAGTAGCAGCGCGGGCCGGCGACCCTCGCCCCCTTCCCGTTGAGCGGGAACGTGTCCCACCACCGGCCCACGAGGCCGTCGAGGCAGCTCCGGCACTGCGCCGGGGACAGGTCCGGCGAGCACTGCGCCATCGAGTAGATGTCACGGAACCCCGGGTCGGTGCCCACTCGCTGGCCCGTGGCGAACAGCTTCGTGGAGTTCTCCACCGCGTACCGCACGGTGGCGTTGAGGAGCTCGGTGACCGCGCGGTCGTAGCCGGCGACGTCGGAGCTGCTGATGTTGGTGCCGCTTATGAGGAGGCTGTACGTGCCGGAGTTGTTGGTGGCGGCGAGGAAGTCGCCCTTGTCCGAGAACTGGGCGTAGCATTGGTTGTAGACGAGGATGGTGTCCTTGGTGCGGTTGCAGTTTGGCCCCGCGTCCCTCCAGACGTTGGTGCCGCAGTCGGCGCAGTCGGAGGAGCTCAGGTCGCCGCGGCAGAGCAAGAGGCCGTAGACGGTGTCCGGGGCGGAGCCGAGGGCGCCGGAGGCGAAGAGGGTGGGCGAGGAGGAGGCGTTCGTGCGGAGGGTGAGCGCGAGGTTCTCGAGGTTGGTTGAGTAGGTGATGCCTGCCGTGTAGGTGCCACTGGTGCCGCAGACATGCCATGGCTGGGCGGCGGCGAGCGGGAGCGCGACCGCCGCGAAGAGGAGAACGGCATGGGCAACCAAAGAGCGTCGCAGCATTTTGCCGTAGATGCAGTTAGGGGGCAGCGGGATGGAATGAAGGCTAGCTCGAATTAACACGGTAGCTTCGGGAATCAGGCTAAAAAGATACTTCCTACTTAAAAAGATACTTCCTATATATATGCCGTCATATTTTTTATGAAAAATAGTTAACATGTATATACATTATAAATCCTCAAAATTACATATATAATTTTAATATATTTACACGGTAAGTTTTAAAATTACATATGTAAGTTTCAAAACTATATATGTAATTAGTATGTAACTACATGAATTTGATTAAAAAAATCAAATCTAGTGCAGTGGTGGTACTCTAGTTTGGTGTTCAGCGTACCGCGAGTTCGATCTCTCACTCTGCCCCCATAGGAGCTTGATCAGGTGTTCCAGTTGGTTGCGCTTTGATCTCACCGTGAAAAAGCTGACTGTAATCAGCCCCAAAATATGTCGCCACATATTTAGCAAAACCAAAAAATAATAACTTATTTTCAAAATGTATGACACTGTTGATTTTTTATATAACTACCATTTGTCTTATTCAAAAAATATAGTATAAATATGTAAAAGTATAAGTGAAAATTATATTTTATTTGATGGTAAAACAAGTCAAAACAAAATAAATGATATACAAATATTTTGAATGAGACAGATGATCAAATGTTATGTAAAAAATCAACGGTATCATACATTTTGAAATAGAGAAAATATAAGTATTTTTAAGATGGACATAAGTTTCAAGGAAATAGGTGTAAATAATTGGAGAAAAATTATGATTGATTGAGAAAAAATAGTTAAATAAATTAATTGAAGAATGTTTGCTATGGTTGAGAGAATGCCGTAGGTAAAAAGATAGCTTTATTTTAAAATAAAATATTATGTTAGACGTAGTTATATTTTAAAACGAATACAGTAGAAGCCTCTTGACAAGTTGGCATGCATGCAATGCTGCCATAGGCCATAAGACTGCCATTGCGTGCGTTTCATGGTCTGAAAAGAGGAAAAGGAGGAATAATGCAAGTTGGTCCAGAGAAGTCTTATGGAAACCACCCCACGATCCCTGGTTTCAACATGGTAGCTACTACTAGCATTTAGTCAAATGTAATTTCAACCTCTTTCGATTCAAAACAATCGTATTAGGGCATATACGAAGGTGAATAAAGAGGGTGAATTTTGCCTGACATAGATGAAGAGAGAAATAAGAAACAGAAGATTTGTTTCTACGTGAAGAAATGTGCCTTGCATACACTAAAGTTCTCGCACTTATATTTAATATTTGCCGTAATTAACTTTTGAGATATATGCATAATTATTATTTTTGTTGTTGTTTGTTTTATCACTAAAGACACTTTAAGTATGACTCGTACTTTTTAAATTATTAAATAAAACGATTACACGACTAGTTAAACATACGTTCAAAAGTCAACTACGTCAAATATTAAAAAACTGAAGAGAGCATAATAATTGTAGCTCCTAGCTGTTACATGTTATTGAATGATGTCTTGCGCTGTGTTCGTTTCTCACTTTTCCTAACCTCCACTCTCTCACGTGCACTCTTCCTTAACAGCTAAACGGTATGTATTTTGCAAGATTTTCCTATACAAATTTGCTATAAAAATCACATTAATTTATTTTTCAAAAAATTTAAACATGTGTTAATGAGTTGCTCCATTTTACATCCACGAGAGATTAGTTTTTAACCATAAGAGCCAAACATAGCCTTATATATGCTCAATCTGTCCTTATCTAGGTTATCGATGGACATGGATTTTCTGCATCCATTGCATACAATTCAAATAGTTATAGAAAAGATTAAAAAAATTAGTAACAATTGGGATGACATAAGTCTATAGATAAACATGCAAGACTATATTTATCTACAACTAGAGAAAAAAAATAAAATCAGATAGTGAATAGTACCTACATGCACAGTGTAGAAAAAATTTATTATTTTTATTTCTTCATTTATAGATCGAATTTAGACATAGTATCTTATATTATCATAATCTATTTTATGAAATTATATGAATTTTTTATATAACGGTTTGAACTACATGCATACACCTAGGTGCCATATTACCTAGGTGTAAAAAATACTTTTTCGGCTATTGATCCTATGAGATTAGCAGAATTTACGCATGAGAGGAACCACGATTGAAGTCTCTTGTTTTATTTAGACAAAATTTGCTCTAGGATACTCTAGATTTGTGGTATTTGCTATTACATACTTAAGTTGTGGTGTATTGTCAAGCACACTATTGTTTACCAAAAAAGACCCTGACAATTATTTCAATACCATCTTTCCCATAGAGACATAAAACTTTTTTTAAAAAATGGCTTTATCCTTGGCGACCTCGTAGGAATTAAATTTAAACAAATAATAGCTAAATTTAAGCATTTTGCAAAATTGAAAAGTTGTCCCAATTTGTGTAAATGACAATTGCAAAAAAAATTAAGATGAAATAAAATTTAAACCAATATTTTCTGGATTTAAATAACTTTTTATAAAATGTTTTTGATTTCCTCTATTTGGGAAAATTTTAAATTTGCTAAAATTTTTAAAGTCAGCCAAAATTCTAAAATTTAAATATTGCAAGGTGTCCAAAGGTAAAACCCATTTTTTGAAGCTTTTATCTCTCTACATAAAATAATTGTCAGAGTGTCTTTTGACAGATAACCCGAGTGTCTTAGGGTTAAGTTGTAAAAACTAGAGTTTTGTAGAGCAAATTTTCTCTTTTATTTACCCTCCTCACAAATTACTTCTATAACCTTTTTTAGTGCTCTAGTCACTTTGTTAAACAGGGTATATACCTCGATTCATTTCATAGGACAAATTAAATACAAAGTGCACAAGAAATATATTTGTGTTTCTATTTGGAATTTTCTTTTTATTTTGCAACGGAACTAATTTAATTGTGCATAGACAGTAGATGAAGCACAGTGCACCTAGTGTATATCCCACCTGCATGGTTCACCTGCAGGATACAACAAGCCTACAACTTGTGGGGTTAGCTAAGGGCTGTTTGGTTCACTCCCTCATTTTGTAAAATTTTACCACACGTTCTTCCTTAATCTTTTTCAACTCATCTTTTTCGTTTTTCGCGTACACGATTTTCAAACTACTCAACGATATGTGTTTTGCAAAAATTTTTTATACGAAAGTTGTTTTAAAAAATCATATTAATTTATTTTTCAAAAAATAAATTAATACTTAATTAATTATGTGTTAATGAGTTGTTTTGTTTTTCGTGCGAAAAAATGAGTTTCCAACCCAATGAAACGACACACGTATGTCTGTTTCACTTTTAAAGTTGTGTCATATGCTACAATTTTTCAATTCAAAGGCTCATATGTTATACATTCATCTTTTAGCCAAATCTTGCTTAAGGTGTGACCATCAATTTATGGGTTCCATGTCGAACTAGATTTGGCAATATAATGTTCGGGGGTGAACCAGACAGCCTCTCTTCCATCGGGGGCAAGGAAAACAACTAGCGGGATCTGTGAGTCCGTGTCGCGAAGTTCCCGCGCGCACGAATCTCCGTAACAAAGACCGGCCAAGACCACATAAGAACAGAGGGAAAGGCTCCGTCGCGACCGACGGACGGGGGCGGCGGACGATCAACGCGGCGTCAACTATTAATTTGGCCACTTGGCCAGCTAGCTCTCTCGGTCATGAGTCATGACGAGTGGAGCAAGGCACGCCAGCACCCGCCACGGGGGCTGACACATGACATGCATATGTTCACCAGCTGTCGATATGATCGACGTACGATCGATCAGCACCCGAAAGAAACCGGTGGTATTCGCCGCAAACCGTGGGCGCGGCAGCTCGGCCCCAAGGTCCCGGGCTCCCTGGCAGGCAGGCAATATAATACCGGAGAACGGGTAGAAGAGTTTTGTTTAGTTCTATCTATTCTACCGATACGTACGTTCGCCGTCGAATGAGTGAAAGGCTCACGGCTCACATCAGAGCAAGTTTAATATTAGGCTGAGTCTTCGTCTCATCTTCCCAACTCATCACTTTTTTTTCACGCACATGTTTTTCAAACTACTAAACGGTGTATTTTTTAAAAAAAGTTTCTATACAAAAGTTGTTTAAAAAAATCAAATTAATTCATTTTTGAAAAAAAAATTAGCTAATATTTAATTAATCACGCGCTAATAAACTGTTCCGTTTTTCGTGCACACCATTGGTTTTGAGAAGAGAAAGTAACTAACACACCCACTATATAGCCAACTGCTAATATCTAGCCTATCATTTCTCTTTTCTTGTAAGCTTGTTGGACCCTGTACTTTATATAGCTAGCTGGTTATAGACAGTAGTAGTAGTTTGTTTCTCTTTTCTTCTCTATAACTCGGCGGTCAGCACAAATCTAATACTATAACCTTTATAGCTTATTTACATCATTATTATGTGTGCTTTAGTTTAAGGTTGTGTTCGAATCAAAAATTGACGTGAGCTTTTTCGACTACACATAATAAAACGAGGCAAGTGAATAGGATAAGATTAATTGGAAACTTGAAATTTTATTTTATCTGATTTTTTAAAAAACTTCGATATAGAATGTTTTCGGAAAAAAACATATCGTTTAGTGTTTAGAGAAACGTGCTCATAATAAACAAGAAAGAAACTCCCTCTAATAGCACACGTTCTAAAGAGAAGTTGGGGTGAGCTACTCTATCGTCTTTCATAAGCACGTTTCCTAAACTATTGAACGGTATGTTTATTAAAAAAAACCTTTTATTCTCAAAGAGATTAGTAGTGGTGATGATGAGTGGTGAATCTACTACACCCCATATTGTCTATTTTCTCTTCAAATCAAACCTATAATAGAAGAGTAGAAGTTACGGATAAACCCTGTAGCTCTCAATCATGATCATTCTTGCACACCAATAATAACTGGAGTATTTTATTTACGAGACTGACAACATAGGAACAAACAGCCCTAGTTAATTCCCCGTCCCCTGCACGGGATGCCCCAATCCCTCAGTGAGCCTGGAGGAGACGAAGGCGGACCTGCTCCTCACGAAGACGATGAGGTCTTCCAATGGAGGTGGTTCCGCTCCTCTAGGAATTCGAATTCGAAGATCTCCAGTGTCCTCACTTCCCAACCACTCTTTCTCTCCCATGACGCAATGTCATCTTCCTTCCACAACGTCGGTAACAGATTTCTTTGCGTACGTAGTGCTGCCTCCTTTCTCACGGCGCCGACAAATCATTTCTTCACGGTGATGGTAGTGGTGCCATGTCCAAGAGCCGAGCGGCGAGGGTCCAAGAGCCAGGCACCGACGGGCTCCTTAGTTGACGGATTTGTTTTTGCGGGAGATGATAGTGGAGCTCCTTAGGCAACAGATTTCTTCGCGGAGATGGTAGGGACGCCACGTCTAGGAGCCAGACACCGAGGATGGCAGTGGCGCCCGTGTCTAGGAACTTGGCACGGCCAAGCTCTTCGTCGTCACCAATGTCCTCTTCGTCTTCTAGTCACTCCTCTCATCGATACCCGGCTCCTAATACCTGATACCTAGGAAGAATCATATGATATTTGGTAGGTATCGCTATGGTATCGACGAGTATCAGAAGGTATCAACGGATATCAATATCTGGTACTAACAAGTATCCATCAATACCTATAGATATCACCTGATACCTCGCAATGCAAGTATCACCTGATAACTAGTAGCAATCACCTGATACCTGGTGGGCATCACTTGATACCAGTTAGGTATCAGGACCTGATACCTCAAAAGTATCAGGTCCTGATACCTGATCAGTATTATCCCGTTTGAATGAGATTCTATTATATAGCAGCCCCATAAAACTAAGCTCTAAAACTCAATAGATTTCCTCTTTGCAATACTCTGACCTGATCTTTTAAATTATGTGGCAACGATGGGTATTCTGCTAGTTTTTTTAATAAAAATTAAATAAATCCATTTGAAGTGTATAATAGCTAATGCTATCTCCATCCTAAAATAATTTTATTTTTCACCAATTCAAACATACCAATATAAAGACAAAAACACTAAAATGCCTTCAACTTTATCAAATCCTAATGCAATTGTCACTCACTTTATCCAGGCCTAATGCATTTGTCCCCTAATTACTTGAATTTCAATACAATTATTGCTTGAAAAATGAAGTTATTTGGGGACAAATAAGATGGTAAAAGTTGAAGTTATTTTAGGATGGGTGAAGTAGTTAGTTAATTAATTATATGCTACTCGTTTCATTCCCTGTGCCAGAAAAAACTCAGCCACAACCTCTCTTTCAAACACAGAAAGCTTCGTTTGAATCGGCTAATGGCTGAGTTGATTGGCCGCATGCAAAACAAAAAATCCATTAGACAAATTAAATGTTAATTTGTTTGATTTTTAAAAGAACTTCTACATATCTTTTTTCACGAGACGCTCGTTTAGCAATTTGGTAAAGGTGCTCATAATAAACGAGGAATTAGCCCAAGGCATCAGCTTTTTAAACGCAGCCAGCCTAACATCTTAGGCATCAGGGAGGCAGGGTAATACCCAATAATGCTAAAATTATCTCAAAGTGCCCAAGCGGCCTGCGATGCTGGGACGGATCTTCCCGTTGCTGATGACCACCGTCCCTCATGCAGCGCCAAGTAGGGTTTATCTTACCGTTTGGGCCGAGGTTATCGCCCCCTCCCTCCCGCGGTAAGGCGGTAACCGCCGAAACCGTGTGAATTTCGTCGCCGAATATTTCAATTCAAATCTTGGTGGTTTCGTGGTTTGGGCGCGGTTACCGCGTGGTTTCACGCGGTAACCGCGATATCAGACGCGGTTTTCACGTTGAGTTTGGCAGGAAAAGATTAAAGCTAAAAAATAAATGTGTGGAGAAATTTAAGATAATTATAAGAATATATAGGATGCTTGTAAACCTAATTTGTGGATGTAAAATACAAAAATTTGGCATGGCCTTTTCTATATTATGGACTTTGAAGCAATTTAATAATTCATAGCATAATAATTCAACAACAACAATTCAACAACTTTATATTTGAAAGCATAATGATGTCCACATGTAGCTGAAACAATAGAGTTCACAATATAATGATGTCATATGTAACTGAAAAACAATAGAGTCCACGATATAATTTTTTTTTCTAAACTATTATCTATTTTGTCTTGAAATTTGATTTTATCTTACTCTTTTTCAAAAAAAAATTACCATCTGCCATTAAAAATCAAGAATTATATCCATGAATTTTTTGGATTTTTCTTTCTTTTGAAAAATTTAAATTTGATCAAAATTTCTTAAACCCTACACCAGTAACTATTACCGTACCCTGCGGTACTGGTGGTCGGCCGACCGTGGAAGCTGCATACGCCTTCGCATCCGGAACAGCCCATCTAGGCGCCGGAAACAGCCCAAACAGTCTTACAGGCCATCACACTGTCAAACGGCGCAAGCCGGCCCAAAATGTCACCGCTTCTTCGCAGATTCGCAGCCCATCCATCGACCTCGCTAGCGACGCAGGGGATCGAAATTGTGTGAGATATCCCAGTTGGAAAAACAAAAGAAAACTAGTGATATGTTTGCAACCCGGAGCAATTACGAAAGATATAACTGTACTATGATTTATTTGTGTGAGCAAAGATAGGACAGGCAAGACCATTGTGTCACAATCTCTATGACAAGAATGCCGAAGCTGAACACGTCTGATTTCATAGAGTATTGTTCATGCAGCACGTACTCAGGAGACATGTAACTGCTACATAAAGGAGAATTGCATTTTGGTTTGTTATGCACAAAAATAATAAGTGTTCCTTCAACTTATTACAATGTCCCAGCAATACGGCTTGTGACGTCTCGAGTCTGAACATGCCCAAAGAACCTAACGAGGCCAAAGTCCTCAATTTTGGGGTTCATGTCTGCATCCAGTAAAATATTGCTTGCCTTCATATCACGATGGACAATCTTGTTTTGGGAGTCCTGGTAAAGATATTGTAGCCGCCGGGCATTGCCTTCTATTATCTTAAATCTTATTGTCCAGTCTAGTTGTCTCCTTTGCTCTGCGTCTAATTAGTACCAAATAAAAAAAACATTGTTATTGGTGGAGTGAAAAGATAAAATATATAGGTTAAAAAAGGTAATGCTAATAGTAACAATGTCTAGGTTTTTATTGGGCATGTACTCATAGACGAGTAATCTCTCCCCCTCTTCAAGGCAAAAACCAATAAGACAAACAAGATTCCTGTGATGAAGTTTGGTGACAAGAACTAGCTCATTTTTCAGCTCTTCCAGCCCCTGGTTGGAGCCCTTGGCGATCCTCTTCACGGCCACTTCTTGTTCATAAAGAATTCTCTGAATAATTTCACTATTTGGCTGAGTATCTTACTCCTCGCGAATATAAATATTTTATATTTACGATAAATTTCAATCAACTTTTGTAACTTTGACCATTTATTACATATATATATATATATATATATATATATATATATATATATATATATATAAGTACTAGTAAATTATAATATTACGATAGTAGTAATTTTAAGGCAAATCAATATATACCAATCCTTTTAACTAAGCATTTGAGATATTATTGATGATACAAGTTTTAAAAGTTTGACCAAATTTGGTCTCAAATATTTATAGATGTGCGCTTTGGAACTCATGTGATAAGTTAAACCAAGAGTTATGGATAGAGATATGCATTTTGCAAATTTATGGACTCAGATGACTTTTTAATAAGTTTAACGGCTAGACATGCAAATTTTGTTGCTTTTTGTAACGTCCATTATGAAAAAAAAAATTCTAGGCCCAACTCATTTAGTCATATCACACACATGCATATTTTACTCTATAAGTATGCTTTCTGTAACGCCCATAACCCAAAAACGACTCTAGGACCACCTAGGTAAAACCAATTTTAGGCCTAGCTCATCTAGTTGGAATACATCTACACTGTAACACAATCACGTTTTTCATGATCGAGCTTAAACTACTGTTATAGTCATCTAGCTTAAACTCCCGAGGTGAAACTAATAGAAGTGCTATAATAGATGTGACTACTGACTCTAATTTTTATCCATGCCATTAACTCATAAACTTTGGGGCAACATATACAATATGTCACATCTAATATATAAATACCAATATCTCTAATACTCTCATGCTCTTCTTGGAGTTTGTGGGGATGTTGCCTTTTGATTTAGATGTGGCTCATCATCTCTCCTTATTTCTCTACTACACCTTATCATCTATTCCTATGTGATACTGCTACAGAAACAATTTTCCTGGACGAGGAGCCTTTAGGTTCCAAGCAAACCATAATTTTTCGTGCCTACAAAATCGCTCTTCCAAGGAACGGTCCAGGGGCCGCATGCAAAAATGTATTATCGTATGCAGCCCCTTAAAAGGCTCGTATGCAAAAATAGACTTATTTTCCTAAGCAGACCTCTTAAGTGACCGCATGCAAAAATACATTTTCGCAGACGGGGCCCACCTACAAGTCTAAACTTCCTTCTTACTTTCCCCTCAGCCTCTCCGTACCCCCCCTTTTCTCCTCTACACTTCTTCTTTCTTTCCTTTTCTTCTCCTTTCTCTCCATTTCACTTTCCTTCTCCTCCTCCTTCTACCTACACTTCTCGACACCGGCGAAGACGGCTGCTCGGGAGCGGGCGACGTCGGCACACGAAAACGGTCGCCGACTCGGGGTCGCGCGGAGACGGCAGCCTTAGGGACGGGTGACGCCGGCGGGCTCGATGTGGATCCATCGCCCCCACCCTCAGGAGCGGCATCGGCATACGGACCTGGTAGCCTTGAGGCGGATCCGCCGCCCCCGTCCTCAGGAGCGATGCCGATGCGCAGATCCGACGGTCTCGAGAGACGACGGCAGCGGCAGCCTCGGACTAGGCAGATCCTCCACCGGCACCCATGGAAGCAATAGATTTGCCCAGTCCAGGGACGGTGGGAGCTACGATGGCGGCCTCAGGCAGCAGATGTGACGATGACGACAACGGCGGCGAGGACGGCGATGGCCTCAGGTGGCGGGAGCGAGCGGTGGCTACGAGGATGACGACAGCGATGGCAGTGGCGAGGACAACGATGGCCTCAGGCGGCGGGAGCGAACGACGGTGGCGGCTATGACGACAACGACGGTGGTAGCGGCTACGACGACGACGACGGTGGTGGCGGCTGCGACGACGACGACTTCAGGAGCTAGGGTTTGGGATGAACCGGGGAGCTAGGGTTTTGAATTTGTTTTTGAAAGTTTTTATTTTTTTAGCTAAAATTAGTTTCGTATGTGGTCGGCATAGGAGACTGCATGCGAAAATCTCAATTTTGCATGCGGTTGCTCCGTTCGCATGGAAAATTTTGATTTTCACAGACACCTAGGTGTATGTGTGCTGTTCAGCCATCTGCAAAAATTGATTTTTACCACATACAAAAATCGTTTTTCACTAGTATGACACTCTTAGAGAGAGCATATGGAATATTACTTGCTCTAATGTGCTGTTGCTGCTGCTAGCTTGCATGCTGCCGCTGCTGCGTGTGATCTGCCAGGTCAGCTATCTAGCTGGCTTGCCTAGCCCAACTGCTGCTGCTCGTCCTTGGTCAAGGCCTAAAAGCCAACCGGGACAATTGCTCTACTACTGCTGCCGGCTAGCCAGCTCACTGCTTGCCTTGCTTTTTTTTTTCTCTTTCCTCTAATTATTTTGGAACGTCACAATTTTTTTTTATCTAAAACCAAGGGCTAGACTAGAAAAGTACTACACAGCAATTTGTGATTAATTAACAATTCAGCAGTAGTGCAATCGTACTTCTAGCCATCTAGAATTTATATTTTTGACCATGCTGGATTCACACTATCAAATCACACAATTTTTTCTCAAAAGAAATCAACAATGATACAAAAGTTAGGCATAAAGAGTATGTGAAATCATTGTCATGATTAATATTTTGTGATGAATAATTGGTTTCGCAAATGATTTATTCGATAAATTGGTTTGAGAATATTTGTCGATGTTGGTTTGAGTGCATGTGACTAATGTGGGTCAGGTTGTGATATCTGTGCCCAGAAACGATTGGGTCTGATTGTGTGCAGGAGTTTTGGAGGTCAACTTCGGTCGACATGAGGATCGGGACTAGACTCAGGGAGGAGTTGAGGTCCAGACAATCAAGGACATCGGGTGACAAGGTTGGATATGAGATGACACAAGATGGATAGATACCGTGTGAGAGAGATCTTCGCAACAGGCTTTGTGAGGTATGCGTGCGAGTGCCCGTGTTCGCGAAGGAAATTGGAGAAAAATTGGATGGGAGTATATGACGCTACAGTACATTGAGGTACTGTAGCACCACATATGTGTGTGGTATATATGCAGGAAGGTATGCATGTCTGGTGCTGTACGTGTAGTTGACTTGACTTGGAGTCAATGCACGTGGCTTGATGGAGTTGGATGGCAGTCCAAGCAGAAGCAAGGCAACATGCAGGAGACCAGCTTCGAGGCGGACTCGCGCGAAGAAAGATCGATGCAGAGAGGAGGACACGTGGCGATCTAGGATTGGAGTGCACATGGGAGTCCGACTTGATGAGGATTTCTGTGGCCGGGCGTATGGCTGTATTTTTTTTTGCACAGAAAATTACAATTTTAGTAAATTGTAAATTGTTTTGGAAATTGAGGAGTTCTACTCCTACTTTGAGTAGGAGTTTTTTGTGGTATAAATAGATGAGGGGTTGAGGCCTTTAGATATCGATTTTGTAAGAGTTGAATTTAAAGAAAAATTAGAATTTTAAGTTTAGTCGAATTTTTTTGGTGATGAGTGTTGTTGGTGCACTTTATAAACACCAGTTGATGCAATAAAGTTGAGATATTTCAATCCACAGATTCGAGTTTTCTTCAACCAGTGTTTTTAGGGTCTCGATGGTATGACCGACCAGACAATGATGGTCTGACCAGCAGCTAGGAGGTGATTGGACCTGTGGGTTCAGTGTTTCGTCGACTATTTCGGTTCGAGGTAAATCTTTTATTCCAGAAAAGATTTTTGGTTTTGGTTTTCGTACCATTCACTTTTTTCTGGTAGGTTTGTTTGGTCTTATTCGATCCTACAAAGTACTCTTGCCATACCTTGTAAATGGCACCAAATCCCCCCTCACCAATCTTCTTGCTTTCGTGGAAGTTATCCATTGCCACTTGCAGTGATGCCAGAGATAACAGGGTTGAATTCACACTTTCAAAGTCCTCAGTTGTATCAGCTGGCAATTTTGCATGAATTTGACAAAACTGTTAATGGATGCTCGTGGTATAAGAATGTTTAACAAGAATTTATGCCCAATAGTATGGAGAGGACTCACTTCCGGAGAGATGCTCTGCTTTTGCCAATCTTCTCTTCTTACACACATTCCAGATACAAAGGGAAATTACAGCTATGATGATTGCAACTGACACTGTCGGCAAGATAGTTACCAGAATTTTGCTTCCTGGATTATTCTTACCTGCATTTTTGAAGTGAAAAATAATCAGTTCAAGTAGAGGTGGATGTCGAGCTAGCTCGACTCGGCTTGGCTCCGCTCAACTTGTTTAGATAACAAGCTGACTCGGCTTGACTCGGCTCGGCTCTTTATCTAAACGAGCAAAGAAATGAAGCTCGGCTCGGCTCGGGAGCAAGCTCGAGCTAGCTCGTTTTGGCTCGCGAGCTGGACCATACAAGATGTGCAAGGCATGGATGGGGAAGGAACGAGCAGGAGGACGCTACCTATGGAGAAGGGCGAGGGCGAGGAGCCTGCTCGGACATCATCTTAGCCCACCTCCGTCCATCAACATCGCCGGTGCCGGCCGCCGGCGTGCATCTCGCGGCCAACCTCATCCAGCAGCGATCCACCTATGGAGGCGCTTCCACTTTGCAAGCTATGGAATTTGATGTAGACGAGGAAGAGGAGCTCGCTGATACCGGCAAGGTAAGGTGGCTACAAATGCCTTGCTCGGCAGTTCAGGTACTCACCACTCGCTGCCGGCACCACCAGCAGCCCGCGCGCCTCCCCAAGCTCCTTGTCAGCGTCGCTGCCGCTGTTATGCACCGGAGATGAGGATGATGCTCGATCTTCCTCCTCGCCGCCCGCACCACAGCAGCCCCACATGCCTCCCCGAGCTCTTCTCAGCCACCGCCGCCGTGCACCTGAACCACGCGGGATTGGAGGAGAAGCCAACAGATCCAGGTTGATGTACTCCTCTCCGAAGCAAGGCAAGCAGCAGCAACAACACCCACATCTCTCGCCATGGCAGCGCTCTGTGCTACGCCATCACTTTGAATCATCGAATGGAGGCAGCCAACCGGTTGATTGTTCCTATTGTCCGGCCAAGAACAGATCTGGAGGACATCGAATAGGGGAAGAACAAAACGGGAGGGGCAATGGATGTGTCTCCATAGAGCAGGACTGTAGGAGTACAGCCGTATAGGAGCACGCGTCTCCATCTGGATGGACTTTTCATTTTTCCTTGTTGGGCTTGTTCACTTGAGCTATTGAGTAATTGGGCTACTATGTGCCTGTGTCGGGCTCGTTTGCCTCACAAGCCAGCTCGAGCTGGCTCGTTATAGCTAACGAGCTAAAATTATAGCTCAGCTCGTTAACAAATTCAAACGAGACGAGCCGAGCCGAGCTGAGTCAGACACAAGCCGAGTGAGCTAACGAGTCACAAGCTTTTCGTCCAGCCCTAAGTTCAAGTAAGTGAAGCACTGCATATCTGAAAACCTGATTACAGTAATACAGTGCTAGCTGCTGCCTAATGAACAAAAATTTAGTTCTTTTCTTTTATCATCTACTTCCATCATCCCACGATAAGATCATTTTTGCCCTCTCCCGTTTGTCCCAAAATATATTCAATTTTAAGTAATCATTTTATTAGAGTTTGTGAAAATAAAAAATAAATGCATTGGGAGTAAATAAAGTGGAGAATAATTACATTGAAATTTAATAAAATAAGGGTATTTTAGTTTTTTTATATTGGTATGTGTGACATGAGTGAAAGATAAACTTATTTTGGAATGGGATAGCATCTTCTATCTCTCGGAAAAATTAAAAATTTTGACTACTGGATCATAATACACATCCAAATTATAATGGTATAAAATTAATTAATAACAGTTATATACAATTTAATTTGTACCTATGGAAACACAAACTACTTTGTATACCAGGTTTTTAAAATCTGTTGTATATTTTAAAATTCAAGTTACCTGTGTTGTATATCCAATTCAAGTTAACCAACCGAAATCTAGCCCTAAAATTACATGAATCCCCTACTTATGTTACGACGTGAAGATTGAATGCTTGTTTTATTTTTAACCCTATTAAATTTTTTTAGGACAACAAAACAAACATATTCTTACTATTGATAACATATTAAATTTTGAAAAGTTCGGAAGCTTACATCTCACAAGCCTATCAATATTCGATAAGATTTTAAACTAAACGTGTCCAAAACTATTAAAATTTTGTAACACCAAAAATACCAAAATTTGATAATGTCAATGTTTGGTAGGATTGAAAATGGTACCAAAGTGAACCAGGAAGAGGCAGCATCAGCGATACACAAGAAAGTATAATCACCTCCCGCAATGCTAGGCACAACATCCGGCGCCGGCGCCGACGGCGGCGTGAGCCCGTCGGCCTTGACCGGCTATCGCACCATCAGGTCACCAGTGTAGAAGGGGCCCAGCTCGGACCTTAGGTAGCACCAGGGGCCGGTGACCCTCGCGCCCTCCCCATTCAGCGGGAAAAGGAACTCCACCACTGGCTCACAAGGTCGTCGAGGCACCTCCCGCACAACGCCGGCGTCAGGTCCGGCGAGCACTGTGCCATCGAGTAGATGTTACGGAACCCTGGGTCGGTGCCCACCCGCTGCCCTGTGGCGAACAGCCTCGTGGTGTTCTCTACCGCTTACCGCATGGTGGCGTTGAGGAGCTCGGTGACCGCCCGGTCGTTGCTAGCAACATCGGAGCTGCTGATGTTTGTGTTGTTTATGAGGAGGGCGTACACGCCAGAGTTGTTTGTGGTGGCGAGGAAGTCGCCCTTGTCCGAGAACTGGGCGTAGCATTGGTTGTAGACGAGGATCGCGTCCTTGGTGCGGTTGAAGACTGGACCCGTGTCCCTCCAGACGGTTGTGCCGTAGTCGTAGCAGTCGGAGGAAGCTTAGGTCGCCGCAGCAGAGGAGGCCGTAGACTGTGTCCGGGGCGGAGCCGAGGGCGCCGGAGGCGAAGAGTGTGGGCGAGGAGGAGGCGTTCGTGTGGAGGGTGAGCGCGAGGTTCTCGAGGTTGGTTGAGTAGGTGCTGCCTGTTGTGTAGGTGTCGGCGCTACGGCCACAGACAGGCCATGGCTGGGCGGCGGCGAGCGGGAGCGCGACCACCGCGAAGAGGAGAACGGCATGGACAACCAAGGAGCGTCGCAGCATTTACAGCGCAATGCTGGCAACAAGCTGGGAAGAATCTTCCCATCGGACGCCCGATGCCAAACAAAAATCGAACGGTCAAATGTTCCAGTTAATCAACGAGTGAAACATCAAGTTATGTATGATAAAACAAAAAAATCAGTAACTGAAATATTTAAAAATTTTATGAAACATGGTGAAGATACACGTTGAAACAAGTCGCTATCACATATGAAACAACTAGTGTTAACGGATTGAAACATATATATGTTTTTTTATCAAAATATAATCATGCGATATCTTGTTGTAAGATTTAATTATAATGAATATAATGGTATGATCGGATCATAGATTAGAAAAATTGTTTTGAAACTCGTTAAAATGCATGCATGCATGAATGAGTTGGAGAAAGAGGAGAGAAAGTAGTGGCAGGTGGTCTCGGGAATTTTGTGAAACACGTTGAAGACACACATTGAAACATATCACTATCACGTATGAAACAAAGAGTCTTAACGGATTAAAACATATAATTATTTTTTATTAAGATATGATCATGTGACATCTTATTGTAAAAATTTAATTACAATGAATACAACGGTGTGATCGGATTGTAGATTGAATAAGTAGTTTAGAAGAAAAAAATATTTAAAGAGAGAAGAAAGGAAGGAGAGAAACTAGCTAGCAGTTGTCTGCTCTGTCAGAGAACTTCCGATTCTTATCCTGTGAATCGAGGGACCGATTATAAGTATTCTCGAACAAGCTGGCATCAAATTTACACGGTAGGGAATTATGCAAGTTGATCGAGAGAAGTCTCATTGAAACCACCCCAGGCCATGGTCCCTATTTCAACATGCAGTCGAGTATAATTCGAGCCTTTTCCAATTCAAAACAGTCATGTTATATGAAGGAAATAATGAACAGTTTCTAAGTGAATTTTGCCTTGAGATAGATGGAGAAAATAAGAAAGAGAAGATTTTGTTTCTATGTGAAGAAATTAGTGTGCCTTGCATATAGACATGGCTAGACAGAGTGTGTTAGCAGAATAGCGCTAACCAGCGATGCGCTCCTTTCCGAAAAAATGATGTATGCTCTTTTTCCCCCACGTGAATAATGTATCTTAAAAAAATGTGCCTACACAATGCACATATCCTCATTACTCATTAGTACTAACCGGTGCTCACAGTATTAACCAAATATAGTATTGTATTCTCTCTTTTCCCATGCACATTCTTCCAAAAAGAAAGCATCACATGCTATATAGACTAACATCAGTGTACAAATATTTTCAATATTTTCTTATAGAGTCACCTATATCTTTTAAACCATATATTATTTAAATATCCGTTTGAACCATCGCACTCCATTCAAAATATGTGACAGAACTAGTTCAATATTGAATATATTTAAATTATTAGAATTTTTATTTTTGTTCTTAGCTCATGTAGCAGTATAGTTACTTCAAAACACCATAAAAATTATTTTTATATAGCAATTTAGTTAGTTTTAGTACCATGAAGAGTTATTTTCCTATAACAATATAGTTACTTCTAATACCATAATGAGTTACTTCCCTGTAGCAATGTAGTTACTTCTAATACTATGAAGAAATTACTTTTATATATTTTTATAAGTTACTTTTCTAGCAGTGTAGTTACTCTTATACCATTGAAATTTACTTCTATTTTTTCATAGTTACTTCCCTATAACAATGTATTTACTTCTAATGTATTGAAGAGTTACTTCTTATATAAGGTAAAAATAATATAGTGATTACTTCAAATAAGAAAATCTATGTATTTACTTATGAATCTTCTCTACATTTTACATGTGAATTTACTTCACATAGTTCCTTATTTTCAACTCATTCCCTATATAATTACTTTCATGTTATATTATGAAAAGTTACTTCTTTTCAAAACTGAGTTACTTTTATAACATAAGTAATTACTTTCAAGTATTAAAATATATTTAATATTATACTCATTTTTTCATATATTTTGAGTAGAGTACGATGGTTTAAACAGAATTTAAAAATAATGCATGGTTACAATATATAAACCGTCAAAGTTTTAGTATGAAGAAAAAACAAACTAATATTGTTGGCCCTTCATACCAATCCTTACTTTATCTTGTACATAACTAGCCATTTATCTTATGTGGTACATAGCTAGCTAGCGAAATATCCACACAACCCACTACCCCATTACCCCCATTACCGTACAGATGATAAAACTTTTGAATTGGACGGAGGGCATTAGCATCGCGCGATAGGACTAAAACGAGAGGCCTCTCGATGTAGATGTTACGCTTGCATATATGGGTCCTGCTATTTGACACATATGTTTCCCGCACAAACTTTTCTTAAAAGGACTTTCATCCCAAAAACTTTCATTTGAAAAACTTTTATCTAAAAATGTCCATCCAAGAAATTCCATCGAAGAACTTTCATTTGAAAACTTTCATATGAAAAGGTGTGTGCTAGGAACACATATGCAACGAATAGCAATCATGTGCATATACTACAAAGAAGTATAATTGTATGACTCTAGTTGTTGCCTGTTCTATGATCATATAACATGCCTTTATATCATAAAGCTCCTTGAGCAGCGAGTCTCGCCAAACAAATGTGGAGAAGACTAGCAGGCAAAGCACTTCCTCGCGTGACGGTCGAACCTACTGTTGAACGTCTGCACAGCGGCAAGGACGATGGCAGCATGGCCTCTCGACCAGTTTCCCGGCACCTGGAGTGTGAAGCGTTGAGGGCGATGGCTGTTGGATCTGGGGCCTCTGCCCAAATCAGGCCACATAATGGCTTTGTTGGTAGGGCTTCCCAACATGGACAGTGGCAAGCGTTTGGCGCAGCGGCTACGCAATGGGACTTCCTAATGTGGACAGTGGTGGCGAGGGTGCAGCCTTAGTTCCCGAGTCCGGCCATAGGAGGGATGCGGATGGCAATGGCGTTTCCCGGCTCAGCAGCTTGCACAACAACGACGCTGAGAGTGGCACATACCGGATCATGGGCCTCTGCCCCCAGATCCAGCCATGCATAGGGATGAACAAAAAGCTCGTGACTCGTTATCTCGCTCGACTCGCGACAAGCTCGGCTTGGCTCCGCTCGTTTCATTTTCCTAACAAACCGAGATAACATTTTCGCTCCTTAGACATAAAGAGCCAGCTTGAACTGACTCACGAGCTGCTCACAGCCTAAATGAGCTAGAGCAGACCACAGGCCCAAAAATGATGATTGAAAACATTGAAATTAAACAGGCAAAGACCAAAACCCTAGCTCTCAGATCTGGATAGCTCTCTCTCTCTCTCTCGATCCCCTTTTCTCACGCACGCAGCGACACCAATATAAGCCGTGCTGTTCGAAGCCTCACCATCCACACCACCTGCACCGCTTGTCGCTCGCTGCCCGCCGCACATCACCCGCGCAACTCGCCGCCGCCGCCGGCCCTTGTGACCGCGCCACTCATCCTCGTCTAGAAGGAACACAAGCAGCGACACGGCGAGACTTTTGCTTTCTCATTTCTCTTTTTGGTTTATCTTTTCTCTTTTTTTTGTTCTATGAATTTATAAGTATATTGATGTCACTTATACATATAAATACATGAATAATTGCTTGCTTGTTGTTTTTGTTGTTCTGAGAGACTTGAGACATTGAATTTGTTACCCCTTGCATCATTCTGAGACAATGAAACTATTGCTTGTTGTGTTGGCTCACGAGCTAGCTCGAGCTGGCCAACGAGCTGAGCCTTTTAGCTCGTTACCTTAATGAGCCAAGCTGAGCCAATCTTTTAGCTCGTTATGAGTTCAGCTCGTTAACTTAATGAGCTGGATCAAGCCGAGCCGAGCTGGCTCGACATCCACCACTAGCCATGCAGGAGCAAATGGAGGCGGTGGCTCATATGACCTTTTTCAGTGGCAGCGGGAACCATTGGTGTCTGGGCCGAAGGGATCTGGCCTAATGGCCAGATCTAGTGCCTTTCAGGTGTGTGAAGTAGTTGTAGCAAGAATGAAAGCCGGTGGGCTTGTTAGCGGTTTTGTGGTGACGAAGGTAGCTTGATGACCTCATGGTCAAATCCAGTAGTCCTCAGGTGAGCAAAGCGGCTACAGTGAGTAGCGCCATTAACGACAAGATGACATCGGGTAATTGGCAGTACCGATAATGGTTGGGGCACGACACTAGATCTATGGCCTCAGTGCCACCGGATCTAACGTGTTTATGCTCTATTCCATTTGGGTGCAGCAAGTTGTGTTGTGTTGGAGGAGCTTCTTCTTCTCTGCTTTCACTACATGGCTTCGGTGAGCGAAGGAACTAGGGATCGGGAGCTGACAGATTTGGATTGAGTGGATCTAGCCAAAGATAGGGGCAACGTGGTAAAGAAGCTTGTCAGAGGTGTATGGAACGTGGACGATGGGTCTAGGATTTCGAGCTGCGTAGGGGTGGGCAGAATAAGACCGAACCGAAAAGCTTGAGACCAAGACCGAGAAATTTAGTCAGTAGTTCGGTCTCAACCAACGAAAGACCAAAATTTGACCGATATAATCGAATTGAGATTTGTGATACATGTCATGTGAAGTTGCTTCCATTGCCGACTGGTCGGGGAGGCGGTCCCCGTGTTGGCCGACTTCACCATCGCTGACTGGCTTCCTCACCTTCAAATTTTGGCTGGCTCCACTGGATGAGGCAAATCCCCTAGGGGTTGCCTTATTCAATCACGTGTCATTGAGAGATTTCGTTCTTGACTCTCCACTTAGTTGGTGTTCAATTAAGTATAGAGTAGGGAGCTACTGTGGGGTACTCGATACCCAGGTACCTCATGTTGAGCCTTTGTGCCAAATAGCATGGGGTGGACCGAGTGCCCTAGGCCCATGTGGCTAACTTGTAATTTAAGAAAGAGATTAAAGATGAGACTTCAAATGTTATCCTATATAAATATGAGGAAGGTACCCAGATTATGAGGGATAACCTATCTACTTTAGCCGGCTACCTCCATGTCTATATAAGAAGGACCGGGAAACCCTAATGGGGGTTGATTACACTCACGCGCCACGAGCTATACCTATGTCGTGTTGCGTATACTTCGATACAGATCCAATCTATATACAACTGGAGTAGGGCATTACCTCTTACCGAGGGTCTGAACCAGTATAATCTCTGTGTCACCATCTTTCCTTGATCTTGTGCACCCTATAAGTATTATTGCCGATCCAGAGAATTGACAAGATCTAAGTGCATGATGCTTATGATTTATTCTTGCTACTTGATACAGTCTGATGTTATATTGTCTGGTGTTTGATGTTGCCTATTATCTTGCATTTTTCATATATATAGCTGTCAAAAGCTGTATAAAAAGAGATTAAGTGCTGCCAAAATTTATAATCGCAAATTTTATCTCCTAAAATTAGCACAGTTCAATTAGGACCGAGACCAAGACCGAAAAGGGCAAGACTGAATTTGCCGGTCCAGACAATTTTCCGTTGTTATTTGGTCTTCAGTTTTTCAATGACCGAAATGACCGAAACACCGAATACCAAGACATGTTCAAATGTTAGTCTTCTAGTTTTTGTTTTATTTTTTTTCATAATTACTCCCTCCAAGTTGATAATACTTGTCGTTTTATAAAGGGCACGATCTCTAAAAAATAACTTTAACAAATAATATAAATAACTTTATTTTCTATTATAATATAAATAAAAATATCAACAAATATATGATTTTGTTACTTTTTAAGACTAATTCATACATATGGTCTCCATATTTGTAAGACAAATATTTTAGAAATTGTTCATAGTCAAAGATTTTAAAGATTTTAAAGTTTGACCTCACCTTTATTCAAAATGACAAGTATTATTAATCCAAAACACTAAAACAGAAAGCATTTTCTCTAGCGGCTAAAACATATTTTTCCTGGCGACCAGACGTTAGCAAAAATCAACAATCTTCGCTGGCAACATCCAACTGCTAGTGAAAATCGTTTTTCACATTTTCATTTTGATTTTTTAGGTGTGAAAATAAAGTCCAAAAAATATTTTAATTTTTACCAGGCTTCTATAACACAACTATGCATCATAATTGACAATTTAGACAATTTTTTGAATTAAATTCTAACACAACTATGCATCCTAATTGACAATTTACATAATTTTTTGAATTAAATTCACAAATATGTGATTTGTAGGATTTGAACACAAGACCTCTCTCTCCACATATATGTTACATTAACATCTCACTATGAAGTACTTGTTGTCTATTTTTAGAATACAATTGTTTTTATTTCCATTTTTCAAAACTTAAAATACTTATTTGCCACTCTAAATGATTTCAAATAAAAAAGTCATGAACTATAAAGTTGTATAAAGTTGTAGATCTTGCATAGCTCTACGATTTTGACACATATCATATGTCAATTGAAGGTTATTTGAATCATATATCTAAAATTTTGTAAAATAGATCTTGAATCTTATAACGAATATTTTGAACCTAAATGATCTCAAATGATGAAAAAAGTTTTCAACTAAAAATTTGTTGATCTTATTGAGATCTACAAGTTTGGTATAAATTTTATTTTCATTTGTTAGATACAAATACATATTTTTGTAAAATTAATTTTCACTGACGAACGTCTTAAACAGCCGCTAGTAAAAGTCGATTTTCACTGGCGGATGCTTATGTCGTCCGCCAGTATAGATAGCGTGATTTTCACTGGTGAATGTTTATGTCGTCTGCCAGTGAAAATCTATTTTCAATGACGGATGCTTATGTCATCCGTTAGTAAAAATAAACGTGTTTTTCACTGGCGGTACTATTTTTAGTCCGTCTAAAAAAATAAAAAGGATGTGCCATGAAAAATTGTTTTTAGTAGTAAAAAAATATGACTTATTTTTTAACTTTAACCTATGTATAGAAGTCGTATTTCTATCCATTAAATAAGCGTACCCTTATTCTCATGAGGTGCATGTATATTGTGGCTGGTGCCAATGGAAAATGAGAGAACATTCTTAGTGGGATCTATGTCTTTTCCCGACGTCCTAAGGTTAGGGGCGATTATACCCTGGCGGTTATTTTTTATTTACTTGCCTATAGTTACTTCTATAAATTTTTAATTAGTCTAATTATTTTGTTAAACATGAATATACCTCGATTCGTTTCATAGGACAAATTAAATCCAAAGTGCTCAAGCAAGATATTCGTGTTTCCATTTGGAACTTTTTTTCAATGGAACTTATTTAATTGTGCATAGACAGTGGATGAGAATGAGATATATGAGAAATGTGAGCGTAATTCAATTGGTTAGATTTTTTTCGATGAAATCATCCTATCCGAGTCAAGTTCCAGACTTGACACGGATGCTCATATTTATGGGTTTTTTTATGGTAGATGATCGATTTACCTCGATAGTAAGATGTCCGTGATGACTCCGGCTATTTTAAATTATTCGACCCAGTCATTTTTATAGGTGAGTATATACATGTTGTGATCGTCTGTGTACTGTGTTAATTTGTGTTTAGAGGAAAAGAATAAGAAATATGAAGCAGTGAAGCACAGTGCCCCTGGTGTATATACCACGTGCATGCTTCAGCTGCAGGATACAACAAGCTAGCCTACAACTTGTGGGGTTAGCCTTCGGGGAAGAAAAAACAACTGGCGGGATTTGTGAGTCTATGTTGCGAAGTTCCCGCGCACGAATCTCCGTGACAAGACCAAGACTACATAAGAACAGAGGGAAAGGCGCTCCGTCGACCGACGGCCGGGGGGGCGGACGATCAACGCGGCGTCAACAATCAACTTAAATTGGTCACTTGGCCACCTCTCTCGGTCGAGACGAGTCAAGCAAGGCACGCCATGCAGCACCCGTCACACACACGCCAGGCTTGCAGCTTGCTCGACGTACAGTGTTCTTTAGGCTGACATGACATGCATGTTCACCTGTCGATATGATCGACGATCGATCGGCAGTTCGGCACCCGAAACCGGTCGTATTCGCCGTAAACTGTGAGCCCGGTCGCCCGGCCAGCTCGGCCCCAAGGTCCCGGAGTCCCAGGCAGGCAGGCCAATACCGGAGAACGGGCAGAAGAGTTTTGTTTAGTTCTACCGACACCGTTGGCCGTCGAATGAGTGAAAGGCTCACAGCTCACATCAGAGCAAGTTCAATACTCCCTCCGTCGTTTGATTTTTTTAATCAAATTTCTTTAAATTTATTTAAGTTTATAATAAAATATATTAACATTTTCAATACAAAACAAACATTGTATTAAAATATATTCAACTAGTTTGGTATCATAGATATTACTAATTTTTTTTATAAATTTGGTCAAACCTAAAATTTTTTTATTAGAAAAAAATCAAACGACTTATAATATAAAACAATTATAAAACAAAAAAGTATTAAGTATAGCCAACTGCTAATATCTAGCCTATCATTCTTTTTCCTCGTAAAGATTGTTGGACCCTGTACTACGTATAGCTAGCTGCCAGCTGCCTATAGATAGTAGTTTGTTTAACTTTTCTCCCCTATAACTCAGCAGTCAGCGCAAATCTAATGCTGCCAGGGTTCATCGGATTAAAATCGATCTGCTCATGAGCGGTATCATCGGATTTCGAAAACTCTGTTGATAAATCAACAAAAAACAAAAAAAATTCAAATAAATTTTGTTAAATTTTTGAATTTGACGTAAAACCGAATAGTTTGTGTTTCGACCCAGTCCGAAAAGTCCGGATTTCACTGGAATTGTGAACCCTCCTGCAACCTCTATAGCTCACTTACATCATCTTATCATGCGTGCTCTCAATCGTCTAACGTTAGTCTAAGGTTACGTTCCAATCAACAATTGGCGTGAGCTTTTTCGACTGCATATAAAACGACGCAAGTAATTAAAATATGATTAATTAAGTATTAATTATTATAAATTTAAAATTTAATTTATCTGATATCTTTTAAAGAACTTTGATATAGAATATTTTAAAAACCGTTTAGTAGTTAGAGAAATGTGCTCATGATAACTGAAGTGTTTTTACAAGACTAGAAACATGGCAACCAACAACTTCTAATTAATTCTAAAACTAAGCTCTAAAACTCAAAATAGATTTCCTCTTTGCAATGTTCTGATGTGATTTTTGAAATTCCGTAGCAACTACGGACATTTTGCTAGTCTATATAGAAGTTCTTTCAAATAAATTAATTTTTCAAGTGTATAATAGCTAATGATATCTTCATCCTAAGATAATTTTATTTTTCACCCATTCACATATACCAATACATAGACAAAAAGACTAGAATGCCCTCCAGTTTATCAAATCCTAATGCAATTGTTTCCACTTTATCTAGACCTAATGCATTTGTCCCATAATTTCACAAATTAAGATGAAGTTATTCTGAGATAAATAAGATGATGAAAATTGAAGTTATTTTAGTATGAAGAGAGTAATTAATTAATCATCATCTAATAACTCGTCTATTTTCCCGTGCCAGAAAAAACTCAGCCCCAACTTCTCTTTCAAATGCAGCGTTGGGCTTCATTCGAAGCGGCTGAATGGCTGAGCTGATTCGCCACACGTAAAATAAGAAAACTCATTAGCATATAATTAATTAAATATTAACTATTATAAATTTTAAAAAATAGTTTGTTTGATTTTTGTAAAAAAAACTTATGCATATTTGTCATACAAAACATACCGTTTAGCAGGTTGGAAATGTGCTTATAATAAAGGAGGAATTAGCCAACGCATCAGCTTTTTAGAACGCAGCCTAACCTCTCAGGCCTCAGGGTAATCTACCCTATAATTCACCAACTTGTTTTACTCATCATCATTATGATTGGACAAATCCAACACTCCTCACCACTCAGCCCTTATCCAACGGTCCAGACTCATCCCTTAGCCCCTCATGTGCTCACCCTCTCTCTCTTTCACGTAACTCCCATGAACCTGTTCCTCCCCCAATCTCGTCATTTTCCCATAAAAAAAAGCATGACCCCTCTCCCCTCCTCTCTCTCGCACTCACCCAGAAACCCTAGACAAGTGCCCCTTCTCCACCGCATCGCCGCTGACGAATCTCCTCACCCCGCCACCGCTGCCATGCTGCCATCAGGTCATTGTCGATCCCTCAATTGTGCCGCCATCAGGTCGTCGGCACCCCCTTCACCACCGCGACGCTGTCGGCGTTACGCCACCACCGGATTCCTCTCCTCTGCGCCATCATTAGTTCGTCGTGAATCCCTCGTCTTCCGCTATCCATCACACCACCACCGGGATCCCTCACCCCCACAGGCCATCGATCATGCCCATGAACAAGGTAAGCATCCTTCCTTCAACCACTGCATATAGATCATGTTTGTTCAACCATCGCATATACTTGGTTTGCTATTTTACAGTTGAAATGCAAATTTGCGAAGTCAGTGGACGTGATTGTGAATGACAGTGTCATGTGTCTGTTGATGCAAATTTGTTCGAAAGTGACTGAAAGAGAGAGAAAATTGAAAATAAAAATGAATATATTCTTGTTGATTTATTTTCCTCTCTCCCACTAGCATACATCAGTGCCATAGAGGTCAGTTTCACTTTCAAATGAAATAATATATAGCGTACTGCTGGTTGGAAAATAGAATTTCCTGACACTTGTTGTTCATTTAAAAAATAACAAATATACTAAATTTGTGGATTCCATTTAACTGGGAGTCATGCTCGCTAATAGCTCATGATCTACCTTCCTCTCCGCCAATATCCCTAAATCTCGAAATCAACGGCACACATCTCCTTTAATCAGTTTAGAGATATAATTTATATTTCACCTTATCCATACAGTGATAACCATTATATGTCATTTGTTTTGTACTTTGGAGCAATAAAGATTCATGTCTGTGTGTTTTTTTTCATGTTTTTTTTGTACCATAAGCTCCTGTAGTTTTCAGATTACTACATGATACATAGTGCATTTTTATACAGTTACATTTATGATAACCTATCATTACATAATCTAGATTCTGTATTTTTGTAGAAGGTAACCTGAATGGATTTCATACATGATCTTGTTTCCTATATGTACTGTAACCAACGTTCACTGGTCAAATAAGGGCATCTATAGAATTAGTGCAGACTCAAGGCATATATTACAGAGTAGATGTACGAGAAATTGAATTGCAAGGACCGAAGAGGATTGTACAATTGGTTCAGCTCAATTGCCAAATAATTGTTTCACACTGATTTTAGTTTCACTTTATATGTTTATCAAATTATTTTCGGAATAAGCTGATAAGTAGTACTATGTGTGAGAAAACAAATTTTTATCTGTATGTGTGAGAAAAAAGTTGTTATCTGCATGTGAGAAAATAGTTATTATCTGCATATGTTTCTCTAATTTAGATAGCAGACCTAATCTTTTGTCAAGCCATGAAAAATGCTAACTGTCTCAGCATTACTGCAGCGTGTTTGGGCTGCAACTAATTTTGAAGTGCAATGAGTCTTAGACCTTGGAGATAAATTACCGAAGAACCAAACTCTAATTGCGAGTATCTGTTTAATTTCTGTAAGGATTTCTTTGTAACAAGTTTTAAATTCAGTCAACATTGCTTAAGACTTAACTTAATTCAGTATATTTTCTTATAAATTTTTTATCGCTATGGCTTTTTTCAATACGCATTTGTTGTTTCCAATGCGAGTACGTTCAAACTTAAGAGGAGCATTTGGATCTTGCTGTTTCAAAACCATATTTGTGAATATGCAGGTTTCTGAATTGCTCACAAACTGTTCGAACAAAATCATGGTTGGGGTTTAGGAATCACAATACTTTATATATGCTTAATATGAATAGTACGATAGCTTGTGTTCATTGTGTGGTTGTGCCCTAATCCCTTCCTTGTAGGATCGAAACAGAGTAATCAAACCTACCAGAGAGGGTGAATGGTAGGGAAAACCAAAACTTTAACCAAAACACAAATTACCTCTAGAATCCAACGAAACCAATCTAGAAAAACAAAATCAATCTCAAGAACAAAATCGTACTACCGCTGTCGAAGTACTGCCGGTCACATCGCCGTATATCCGTCGGTCAGACCGCCCCTCCTAGTCGGTCAGACCGCCGACTTGCCTCCGGTTAGACCGCCGCCACACTCCCGCCAGTCAGACCGCACGAACTCCTTCGGTCAGAACGTCGGGACCCAGAAAACACCGGTAGATGACAAACTCGAAGATATAAATTGTAACTCTCGACTTTATTGCATCTAAAAGTGTTTACAAAGTGCAACAACAGCACTCCTCATCAAAATCTCGACCTTACTCGAAACCCTAGCTATTCTCTCAACTTATGAACCACACAATCAATATCTAGGAGGCACTCCCTCCCTCTCTATTTATACACGAAGTAGGCTGTACAAAACACACGAATCTCTCACGAATTAGGACTCCCAACCACGTGGGAAACCCTCTCTTGCAAGCTTCAAACTCATCTCTTTCTTTATCTCCATCCATCTTCCCGAATTCGGACTCCCTTCCAAATTCAACTCCTCTTTCTATACGTACACGATTCCTATCGTATACCATATGAATTCTCTATCTTCCACGTGCATTATCCTCTAGCCTTTTAGTATCCCACGTGATCTCTTGATCCCTGGACGTCCACTTCTCCCAAGTCGACTCCGATCCATCACCGGCAACACTATCCCGAGGCCTTAAGCAATACCTGCACACATACGATAAAGAAACCATATTCCAAGCACAAGTTCGTCCAAACTTGACTCACATTAGTATAACAACAGTAACCATATGCATAGAAACCATCTAGAAGTCAAATCCACGAAGAAACAATCCGTAACCGAAAAGATAAACCGAAACCGAAAGCGAACAGGTAACCTCCCGGTTAGACCGCGGGCCGGCCGGTCTGACCGCACGCATACCTCCGGTCTGACCGGCCGTGCCTGGTCGGTCTGACCGCCAGGTCAAATCCGCATAACTCTTCACAAAATCAATCATATATAATCACATGAAATACCATCTTAATAAACCAATATTACACACATAAAATGTCGCAAGCCACCAATGTTTCATCACATAAAATGATAATCAAACACATTTGATTCTACATTCCTCTCCCCGTCAAGCGGCGCCCCCGCCGCTACGTCGCCATCGTAATCGCCATCACCGTTGCGCCTAGCGGTATCTGATCCACCTAGCGGCTTGATCCTCACATAATTCTTCCATACATCATGGTATTACCATTTCCCGACCACTATAGTGGCAGTTTGTTGTATATATTTGTCAATATTGTGATTCCTTCAACAAAAATAAACTATAATATACACATGACACTTCAACACACATGACTTGATGTGTGTGTGTGTGTGTATGTGTTTAGAATGTTTGTTGAAGTATGATTTTAGAGATAAATCGATGTAAACCATCCTTATATTGGCTTAGTCTTAAATGTCTGGGAAGTTAGTGTTAACACCAGAATTTGGTAAGCCCCAAAGTTCCCATCGGACCAAAGTTCATATCGGCTCGAAACTAGTATCGGCCTAGAGTTCTACATCGGCCGATGGGGGTTATCTTAAACCAACCACCAACAGCGGTCGGATTCTTGTTAGATTCGAGAAGATCTTATCCAGAGAAGACCAAGTCCAAGGAGGATGCGGCTTGTATCTATTAATTAGGATAAGTCTGTTAGTTTCCTTTTTATCTTTAGGAAATGATGTTAGTGTCTGATACGGACTTTATCTTTTTCCTTTTATCTTTAGGAAAGTTTGAGTCGTATTCTGTTAGGATCTTTGTTAGCCTATAGATATAAATATGTAAGCCCAAGGTTCATGTAAAATTATCTCACGATCAATACAACTTCGGCGCATCGCCACCTTTTACTTTTCGTCTTCTTCGGCGAGTTCATGCCCTTCCCGCGAGGGGTAAGTCTCGTTATGGCTGCCTGCACTGTCGGGGCTAGGGCTTCTGCGTTCTGATCTTGGCAACGTAAGCACCTACTATCATATATCTTAGTCAATCTGGTTCGGTTTCTCGATTTAGCCTTACCGGCGGAGATCCGCGTTAGGGTTTGTGCTGATATCGACTAAATCGCCTTGCTAGATTGGATTGGCTAAGGTATCCATCACCCCGAAAATCAGTCAAGGGCTTGATTGTCTAGATCTTGCGTTTCTTTTCATACTTAGTGCTGCTAAGTCGTGATTAGAACCGTAATCTCTAGCCTGCTTGTTGATTACCAATAAGGGTTTCATCAGGGTTTCAGCCGATGAGTTATCTGGACGTTGCATCGGCCCAAGAGTTTTACATAAAGATTAGATTTGGCCGATGACAACAGTGTATTTATTGTTTATCTGCTTGTTGAGAGTTTATGCCATCGGACCTCTTGCCGATGTATACTTTAATCTTCAGATCAATGTTTATTTTATCATATATTTGGATTATGCTATATTACATTGCTATATCATCATATTATCATCAGCCGATCGCCTCCATATAGATGTTTGCTCAGTACACAACCGATGGTTCGAAACCATAACTGCATCGGCTGGAACCGCGCCATCGGCTCATCGGCCGATCGGCTGTTTTTGCTATCGGCCGATAGGCCAATACGCTATATGTTCTGCTGTTTTGCATATCTTGTCAGTGGCAGGATCAAACTGACTGGCACGCTCGCGCTTCATCAATTTTAGGACCTGCACTGAAGCTAAGCAGATCTCCCAGGCCTTCGTGTGTCCGCACGCTGGGTCCACATCGGCGGCACGGATTCGGCGTCAACAGTTAGATAATGTTGCCATTGCTGTAGACATGGGATTAATGTCATCGGAATTGCGTAGGATGCCGATGACAATTGATCTTACCTTTTGTTGAATACAAGCACACCACATTCAATAAAGCCTCAATTTGAAAATTGTGTTTGAGAGTTTGAGGTCATCATAATTATATATTTTTGTTTGCCTGAATTGAGGAACTTTAGTTATTCAGAAGGAAGCTTTAGTAAGAAATAAAGAAGATCGCTCCATGATCTGATGATTGTTGAGACTTTATAGGTCTCTCTTTCTCAATCTGAAACTCATAAAAATCATGTTGTTTCTATTTTTTAAATGTATGCAGTCCACTATATTATCAACAAAGTAGACTAATATTTCATATTTGATTACCTAGAACCCAAATCACAACTACTGATATGCAATCTACATTTGGCCATAGGTTCAGATCTAACAATTACTAATTTACTTCGTTGCTACTAAAACACTCCTAGATTTTTTTTTAATTGCTTAGCATTTAGTCGTAAACTTAGAGGTACAATTGCTCAGCTGCTAAGATTTGTTTTATAGAGATACAATGGCAGAATTTATCTCACCATGATTCCTTTTTATATGGTGAAAGAATAAAGGAACAAAACAAAATTATTTCTGTTGATTCACAGTCTTTTTCAGTTAAATTCGTTCATCATTTACCCATTAATCTGGATCGACGTGCCATAGTCATTTGCTATAATTTGTTCGTGTCCCTAGGAGACACTGATAACTATATTAAACATATGATCCTTCATAAATGAACCTGGTTCACGTGTAGTTTTTGTTGATGACCTGTTGGTTGCTTCCATGCTATCACCCAGTTTTCCAATCTGACTGGTAATATGGAGAGATAATTTTTTTGTGTGTCATGTTCTTTTATCAAATGTCTTCGCTGTACAAAATTAGAATCTTATTTTCTTGTTCTTTTTCCAACTTGCTAATCTAGACTGTGGGAGAAAAATTAAGATTCAATTTGCCCCAGCTAATTACCCTTTCAATGAGTTACCATGTGACTTTCAGTTAGTGACCATGTGATTGCTTCAACAATCTCGAGCATCTTTTCTTTCTAGGGTATTTCAAACAATTCAACATTTTTGTGTGATTATACATTTGTTAAGATCTCCAAAATCAGAGTTTGATCTTTCACTGATTTTTGTTTTTTACATTTGCCACATGTATAGCAATATATGACGATTCAAATTTCAAATCATCAAGTGTACTTTATTGATGTGTCAAAAGGTGAAGTATGGGATCAGAGAATTAAACATATATATTTACTGCATTTCCACGGTTATACTGTACTCCATCGTTTTTGTTGTTCTAATGATTGGATTTCAACATTAGTTCTGATCGGCAAAATTGTCTCTCACAGAAGCTAACAACAACAGAAATTACACCGAGTAATAAAAAGCTATAGTCCAGATAACAATTGAAAATTACATCCACATCTTCTAAAAGTTATATTTGCATTTATAGTGTACTTCTTTGTCTACGAAACCATCAATTGATAAGTACTAGCTTGGTACGTGATCGATTCCTCCCTTCTGCTCGTACGCTTGCATTTTTCAGCACACTACACTAGCACGAATCTTAACACATATCACACGGTCCAAAAATCGGCAGTTTTTTAACAAAAATATCTTCAGATTTATAGCAATTCCGATCGAGTTCACCAGCGACGCAGCGGCTGACAACACGAGCAACCTCCACTGTTTACGCGAAAGGCAATTCGAAGAAAACTCTGCGTTTTGACAGTATCCATCACGTTATACGCATCATGTAAGGCAGGCCTGCAGGGCAACATACAGAGCTGTTTATTCTGTGAGATCCCAGTTGGAAAAACAAAAGAAAACTAAACAGCTAATTACGAAAGATATAACGGTATGATTTATTTGTGTGAGCAAAAAAGGCTAATGAGTGCTGCATTTTCTTTCAAGAACTGATCCACGAGTTGTATGTATGTTAAATGAAGTATTCTTTGCGATGATGTAAGGCGCAATCGAGTCCCGTGTGTCCGCAACCTGCAACTACAAGGGGCAAGTAACATCTCTTCACGTTCTGCAAATTGATTAAGGCTGAGTTCGAATGAATGTATTGCTAACTAATCTTTTTGACACGTAAAACGGAACGACTCATTAACATATGATTAATTAAGTATTAATTTATTTTTTTGAAAAATAAATTAATATGATTTTTTTAAAACAATTTTCATATAAAATTTTTTTGTAAAACACACCCTGTTTAACAGTTTAAAAAACGTGCGTGTGAAAAGTGAGTTAGGAAAATAAAAAAAAACATAGCCTAATTAATTATTCCATTGCATAATCTACTAATCTAAAGCTGACCGTTCTTCATGCGTTTGATTGGTCCACATGGCGACGTAGTTTGTGAGTGATTCGGTGAATACGCGTGCATCTCTAGCGCTGGCTGGGTTAAACCTCTCGATCAGTCTGGACTCGAACGTAACACCGGAAAAAAAGAAGAAAAAAAAGGAAGAAAAAAGCTATTGCAGGCTAACGCACTGGGCTGACACCGAGCTGTGGGCTGTCCAGCCCAATCATGTGTACCTAGCCTGGTCGTTTCATGCTGTTAATGCTACAGAGTTTGTACGTTGGACATTGCCTCCTCGTGCTCGGGCTACTGATAGTGCATGCGGGAGCAAGCAGAAATAGGGAAGAAATAGTTGGAAAAAAATAAAAATATAGATAATTTCGTAAAATATTTGGATAAAAAATTTCAAGAATGTAAAAATAATAATCATCAAAACTAAATGACAGAAATAATTTTGGCACCCCTAATAGCATGTTTGTCACAGTTAAAACAGCTCAATCCAACAAAATTGTTGACAATCATAAGTTGCAATCCTACTTGGGTTTTTCTCATTCTTTGACAATTTTGTGCGTGTGAAACTAACTTGTGTAAAAATATATTACTCCATCTATTTATATTTGTAATTCTATCATTAATTTTTTTTATCAAAATACTTATTTTTCTCATATTCCAAAACATTTTTAGAGGTGATATTCCATCTGCACCCTTGCAATGTAATTTGCCGCATTGTTTATTTAGTGTGAAATTTGCTAGAATATCAGGTAATCTGAAATAGGGTAGGCAAACTTTGTATGGTTAGATATGTCTTAAATAATATTTGCTACAATATCATGTAATCTGAAATGGGGGGTAAGGCAAATTTTCTATGTTTAGATAGGCTTTAAATAATATGCTTATCCTATAAACTAGGTATTGGCACGCTGAATTTCTAGTCAATGAAAACATGCATGGATCGCGCTTCCACCAAATTGGCAGCGAGAAGAAATAATAACAGCGATTTCGAAAACTCAAACTAAAAACATGTTTTTGGTTTATATTGTGTTGACTTGAGTCCTTGGCAACCCAAAAGCTGTAAATTTTGGTCATGCCTCTGTTTTTTTAAGTATATCATTGTTGTTAACTTTTGGATATACGTTTAACCATTTATTTTATTTTCAAAAAATTTGTGCAAATATAAAAAATAACTTATTCTTATAGTACCTTTGTTGATAAAAAATCACAATAAAATAAATAATTATTATCTTTTTTTAATAAAAAGAATGGTAAGATGTATGCAAAAATCAATGGCAACCTATGTTAAAAACCGGAGGGAGTACTACTTATACTATTTAGGTTACTTGACCCTACCACAACACCACCACCACCACAGAATACTCACATTAACATACTCAATACATATGTTGAGTAGTGACACACAATGTGATCAATTACCATAGTATTAGCAAAAGAAGCACTCAGAAAAATAACATTGGAAAAGAAACAAAATTGATTAAACATGCATGTTCCAATTTTTTCTTTAAAAAAAGGTGGAATTTGATCTGGAAATGTTGAATGGCCAGGAATGCATGTATATGAGGACAGATGCATGAGGTAGGTAAATTTACAAGTTAGTCATGCTGCAGAGCAGAAGCAATTTCTTTTTAAAAAAAGGAACTATATATATAGAAGTCAACTTAAGAGGTACAACGTGCAATGCACAATTAATCATGCATTTTGATTCCAAATTTGTAGAAAGAACGGGAAGCTACTCCAGATCATCTACACACAACTCTTCTATACATGCATGCATGTTTCACGGCCGGCCATAAACACTGGCCCCAGTTTCTTAACAGGAAAAAAAAAAGAGAGAAGTATCTAGTTCTGCCTTGTTCCTGCACCTTATATAAACAGCCATTGCTTGGTTGTGACAACATATCGATCGATCAGGCGACGACCACAGCATCAGAGAGCCAATATTCTTGGCAGCCGATCGCCGATCGATCGATCAACCACAAGGGAAGCATGAAGGTCAGCTCCGTAGCATTGCTCGCCGCCGTCATGGCGATCGCCTCGACGGCGGTGGCCAAGGACTACACGGTCGGCGGCTCCTACGGCTGGGACACCTACGTCGACTACGACAAGTGGGCGTCCGGCAAGACGTTCATCGTCGGCGACACCATAAGTACGCGTTGATTCCTTCCATCGACTCTCCTCTTTGATTTCCATTGCATTGGTATGTATTGGTAGCTAAGATTTTTTTAGTTTGTATGACGTAGTACCTATATAATTTGTGTTAAATTCTATATGATTTTAGAAGCGTTATTTATGGTTGATCTTTTATTAGAGAAAGTTGAGGGATTGTTCCATCATTATTCATTATTTTTCTTTTTTAGTCATAAGATTTATTTTGTTGTGGGCCCATTGACAGATGAAAGAGATGAAATTATTTTTATTATCTACCGAAAATGTACTTAATGGTAATTAATTACTGATTGGTTGATCACACGAGCTCATTGATCAACAATGGCAGCGTTCAAGTACGAGCCGTACCACAACGTGCTGGAGGTGCCAGAGACGGACTACGACGGCTGCGTCTCGACCAACCCCGTCTCCGTCCACTCCGGCGGCAACACCACCTTCGAGCTCACCGCCGCCGGCACGCGCTACTTTATCTGCAGCATCCCGCGCCACTGCCTCAACGGCACCATGCACGTCAAGGTCACCACCGTCCCCTACTCCGCCTCGGCCGCCGCCGCGGCGGCGGCGGCGGACGCCGGCCCTTCCCCGGCGCCGCTCCCCTCGCCCGCGGCCGACGAGCAGCAGCACAAGTCGATGTCGGACTCAGCGTCGTCCCCAGCGGCCGGCCCGAGCTCCTCCGCGTCCGGGCCGCGGCATCGGCAGCAGCCGGCGGTGGCCGTGGCCGGGCTGGCCTTGGCTGCTCTGGTGGCCATGGCCGCCTAAACGATATAAAAGAAATATCGTTTATATTTCTTACTGATTTTACTATCGTACACGTGTGCGTACGTAAATACACAGTTTTCTACGTATATTTATCGACGTGTGGTGAAACTATTCTTGCACCAGAGGCGTTCTGTTACACGTTACACGTTTTGAGGGTTGCCGCCGTACGTGTATTAATTGTTGTGTATACATGAGCACTTCTGTATTTTGCAGTTCCATTTTTAAAAAGAAGAATCTTGCTGTTTCATTTTGAAGGTCTTTGCTGCTATATTTCTACAGTAAACTTTCCTGTGGTATGTTGGGTTACATGTGCTATTCGATTTGCTGAGTACAATTCACAATTTTCACCCGTTCGATCACCCTAGAATTAAACACAAGCATCTCAAAGATAATTTAATTTGAAGCGCGAGATCATGTTAGGCAAATTATAAGCAGCAAAATCCCTGAACGTGATCAGGATTGCATATGCCGGTGAAAAAGAGAATCGCAAAATGGTACAAAAAGAATGGAATATTTTATTCCCTGACGGCAATACCATAGATGCAAGGGAGCATATGGAGAGCACGTCTTGCTGTGAGGTGAACACGTCGCACCAAACAGAGCAGTAGCACATATTGATCTCCTTTTCTTCGGACATGGCCACCAATAACCAAATTGTGCTTCTCAAAGGTCAAAACACGGTGGGATATAATTCTATGGCATCTAATTCTCATTTAATTGGACAGATGGAATTTATTTACTAATATATAATATACAACGGTGTCATCTTTCATCGGTTCACATGTCACCGGTTGATACTTTGATACAGCGAAGCTTCGGTTTAATCCTGGGTTTAGCTAGGTAGTAAACACTGACGACCAAGCTGGGCTTGAATGGAAGGCAGTTTCACCTCTTTCCTACAAGGCGAGGCAAATTGATCTTTGCTTTGACTTATGCAACAGGAGGGCATGACATGGTGTCATCTGTGGTATCAACATCAGAAGGCGGCATGAACTGCCACATCGGAAATCCTGGGTAGCCAATCACAGGCATCATCAGCTTCTGCCCGGCAGCTTGCCCTTGAGGAGCAGTGAATGCAGTGGCTGGGATAACCGGAGGGTGTGGTACGAAGCTTGGTCGGGCATTCAGGAACTTTATCTGCTGCTCCAGGCTCTCTTTCTCTGCCTTCAGCTTTTGCTTCTCATCACGCAGCTCGTTTTTCTCAGCCTGCAAAATCGAAGGACATGGCGCTTAGTTTGTCCTTTGGATATACGCATTATAGTTCATATCACCTATATCTTATGGTTAACACCATGCCGAGCCAACAAAACTATCAATATTGCCATTACATTTTAGATAACAATAAGAAAATGCACAAAGCAATCACAAATCATGAATCCAAGATAATAGGTATGCAGCTGCTGCGGAGGGGGCCATACCACTAGGCAGCTTCACCATGAAGGAAAAAGAAAAAGACATACCTTCAGCTCTTTGATTTTCTCTTGGAGAGTCTCATTTGACTCCTTCAACTTCTGCGCTTCACTACGCAGCTCAGTCATTACACGAATAGCATCACTCAATATAGATGATTTGTCCATTTTGGGAGTTTTCCCTGGTTCCAGGACAGCACCCAGCTCCAAGAACCTAACAGAAATTAAGTCCATGAATTAATTTAGAGTTAGCAGGAGCAATGCTGCAACCAGAAAAATGGATTGAATTAAAAATGATGCATTTTCATCAGGAAAATTACCTCTCATTCAACTTGTCCCTTCTCACTTTCTCCCTGCATGCTTTGGAGCTTGGTCGAGTAACACTTTCCGATCTCAGACTAATATTTTGTGGTGCCAAGTTAGAAATGATCAAAAGAAAACAAGAAAACAGGAATTGCAGATCGGACTATGGATGTGAACAAACCGTTTATTTGTTGGCTGTTCTTTGCCATATTCACAGTCCACAGAACCATTCATTTCAGCACTGGTGAAAAAATAAACTTATACTTCAGTATGTCATATGTCATGATAATACACTGCAATAAGTAGCATAAAAAACTAGACACAAGCAAATTTAACACAACAGTACAATACATCAGTTAAGATGCACTGTGTGGTTCATAACGCCACAACCTACGGCACCGGAAGCACTCAAATAAAAAACAAGGACAAATTTAAAAACACATGAGATCACTTCCTGGTGCATACAGAAAATGTACTAGCTCCAAAAAGAATACTCATAAATCAAAGAGTTGTAATCAACAATATCCTAACTTGGACATGTCCTTCAACAAATTTCCATTCCACAGTAAGCTTCCTGCTGGAACCCAAGTGAGACAGATCAACCACTTCCCCCACCCCTTTTCTGATCCTTCATAGATCATTCAGCAAAAAATCCAGTGGAAAGCTCAATAGCTGGCTCAAAATAGCATGTCAATGCAATTGACTTGCATATAGATCTAAAAGATTTTAAAATCTGGTGTCTCAGACAGATGGACCTACAGCAAAGCACAACCATCCACCCTGACCACCACCCTTCCACCACCATGTCAATTTGACGCCCTTTGGTTTATATTGTTGTCAGTTCTATATTATAATATATTAGCACATGGCAACCTGAATCTTGTATAATAGTGATATCATAAACATCATCAATGATCATGTCTGTTTTCTTCAGTTGACAACCGATAAGCATGAAAAAGTGCATGCTTCAACCCACTGCATATGCAGCATATGCATCCGAAATAAGAATGAGAACTATAAATCATGAACAGAACCTAAATTAGGTTTGAATACATTATGTATGAACACGTGTAATCAGATTTGAAAAATAAACCGCCATTCGATATGACCAGGGAATCTGTCAAACACGTAAGTTATGTTCCGATACACACATGTAATGGCTAGTCCCCTGATCCGAATCCCGCTAATACGCTTCTATCGATCTGCAATCCCACACAAATCAATACCAACGATCATAATATACCCAATCTCAACTTATTACGAAATATGTGACAACATAAATACGCTGTCGCGACAAATCAGGACTAACAAAAATGTAACCCCCAGACGGGGCCAGACCACGGCACCGAACCAGCAGCCACGGCTGAGCGCGATCGGGAGGCCGTAAACCCGCAATTACCAGGCGTTCGGAGCCGCGGCGGCGGGGGCAACGGGCTGCGGCGGAGGAGGAGAAGCGGGCGTCGTCCAGTAGAAGCCTCCCGCGGGGGCGGCGTCGAAGCCGGCGGCGGCGAGGTCGTCCATCAGGGGGCAGTCGAAGACCCACGTGGAGCCCTCCGGGGAGGCCATGGCGGCGGGGCGGGGCGGGGCGGGGGCNCACCGTGGCCGGCGACGGTGGCCGGAGGAGGCTAGGGTTTCGAGGTCGCGACGAGATTTGGGGGGATTCGGGGCGGTGGTGCGGTGGAGGAAGCGGTGGTGGGCTCGGACGCCGAGATAAGGACAAGCGGAATAGGAGCACGAGGTGAACGAATACAGACTTTGGGCCAGATCGTAATGGGCCGAATGGACATAGGCTTTGGATGATGGAGTGGTAGAGTCCTATGGGCCTTTAGCTTAACAGAGTATGGACAAGGAGAGTGTTTTGTTCCGGAAAAGCTAAAAGGTGAAGTATTTTTTCTTAAACAGAAGAAAGTTTTTTTTAAAAGTAAATTCGTCAACGGTATATAAACTTGGTTGGTGGATGCCATCTAATGCAAGAACTTGAAAAATGAGTATGTAGGTGCAACGACTTGTCTAGTTAGTGCATTTTGGTTAGAAAAAATCAATATTCCACACCACACTTTCTAAGACATGTAAAAAGAAGCAGCCACTCATTGACAATATTCTAGCAGTATAATGATTGCAAATAATAATGGTCTAGATGTATTGCATTTTCTTGGTTATAATAATAAAATAACCCATCGATTTGAAACTGAAAAATATAATGATTGTCAAAACTAAGTGCATGCAAACTAACATAATATCCAAGCGATTCGACTAATCTAACATATTCAATTTGTCTCCGGTGATGAACAACATCCTCATTGCCAATAATCTAGCAGTTATGCTTATAATAGAACCAGATGAATCATATGTATGTAATAGTGTTTTTACCAAAATACACGTGTGATTGCCAAGTTCATGTACCGGTCTGCACATTTTTCAACTTCTTACACTAAATCACACCCAACTACAAAGTTTTGTACCATTAGTGCAATTTACTCAAGTTTTTTCAAGAAAACATGACAGAGTATTTTGTATTCCTTTAGAAGGTGATCATATGAATCGGGTATACGTGTGTGTTCAACTGTTCATAGGGGTGAGTCATGCGTGGATATGAATATTTGCGTCTGCACTGTGTTTCGGGAAAAAGAAGAGGTTCCTCCAATTACTTCAACAAGGTATAAGTATTATTTTATTTTTACAGTATTTTTATCTCAATTTGTATCTTTTTATGAATAGTTTTTATTTTACGATAATCTTCTTCAATATTTGGGAAATAATAATGACAAGATATAAGCATACATTTAAAAATGGACAACGTTTGACAAGTTCACATCTATTGTAAAATAAATGAGGGAAAACATCGATTTTATTTTCTCCACATGGAATTGAAATTTGAAAAATGGGGAAGCATGCCATCCTCTAATCTGAAGCTGAGTTCGTTCCTTTTGAGTTCCCAACTCATCCTGCTCGTTTTTCGCGCGCATGTTTTTCAAACTGCTAAACGGTGTGTTTTTTACAAAAAGTTTCTATACGAAAGTTGTTTTAAAAAATCATATTAATACATTTTTCAAAAAAAATTTAATAAATACTTAATTAATCATATGCTAATGAGTCACTCCGTTTTTCGTGCGGAGGGAATAAACTCCCAAACACAAACACACCCAGTCATCTCTCAGCCATTTGCTCACGTGTTGAATCCAGACCCTTACTGTAGCTATCACTGCACAAAGCCAAAACCAAAACCACAGACAACAACAGCTAGTAGCAATTCCGAGCCCTCAACGTTCACCACGAAAAAGCATAAACTGAAATAGTAAGAGCTACTTACTAAGAGGCGAAAAAAAAAACACGGTTGAGAGCTCACGCAAACCACACCTTCACGGACACCTGCACAATTCTTCCCTACACACATCGCCAAAAAGGGAACAGATTTGTGTGTCATGCAGATGGCATGGCACGCCAAGTCGCCAACGATATATGCCAAGAATTCACGGACAAAACCAAGAACATCTAGCGAAAAATTTCAAATTTGGACAAACATAGCCCGGACAGCTTCGCTGCTGCACATCATGATGACAACCTCGCCACCATCGTCGCGGCCGGTCAGGCTGCAGCCACGATGGACATGCCGGAGCAGAGCGGCGTCTCCTGCACCTCTTCTTCCACCGCCGGAAACCGGTCGGCGACGGCTCGTCGCCGACTCCCAGAATATGGTGGCTTCTCTCCGGGTCCGGGCTATTGCCGCTGAGCGCGAACAGGCTTCTCCTTTACCCGAGGTATGTAGGCACACGCGAGCGCGCGAAACGTTTCTTGATTCAAACTGAGTTCCTGCCTCCTGCATTGCTCGTTCACCGCAGCCTCCGCCATTGCTCACCGAGGAGGAGGAGAAGATGCTCGCCAACTACGTCCCCGTCTACGTCATGCTCCCGGTAAGCTCCGAGCTCACGCAATCTCTTCAAGCTTTCGTTCGAATTGATCGTGTCGAGCGGCGCCGCGCCGTGGCGTGGCGTGGCGTGCAGCTGGGCGTGGTCACCGCGGAGAACGAGCTGGAGGACGCGGAGGGGCTGAGGGCGCTGCTGCGGCGGCTGCGGCGGGAGGCTGGCGTCGACGGCGTCATGGCGGACGTGTGGTGGGGCATCGTCGAGGGCGCCGGGCCGGCGCGGTACGAGTGGCGCGCGTACAGGGAGCTGTTCCGGGTGGCGCAGGAGGAAGGCCTCAAGGTGCAGGCCATCATGTCGTTCCACGCCTGCGGCGGCAACGTCGGCGACGCCGTCACCATCCCGCTGCCGCGCTGGGTCCGCGACGTCGGCGACGACGACCCCGACGTGTACTACACGAGCCCCGGCGGCGCGAGGAACCAGGAGTACCTCACCATCGGCGTGGACGACCGGCCTCTGTTCCACGGCAGAACTGCCATCCAGGTACACTGATTTCATAATTCGTGACATTGAGATCGCAAGTTTGCAATGAAGATATCACAGCCATGATCAAATTAAGGACAAGCCAATCAACTTGATCGATTGTTTATCTGTGACGCTAGTTGTATGCCGATTTCATGAAGAGCTTCAGAGAGAAAATGGCTGACTTCTTGGACTCTGGCCTGATCGTGGACATAGAGGTTGGCCTCGGCCCTGCTGGTGAGCTGAGGTACCCATCCTACCCAGAGACCCAGGGTTGGGAGTTCCCCGGCATCGGACAGTTCCAGGTTGGGTTAAATTCTCTCTGCAATTTAAGCTTGAATTCTTGATGTTACAATGTTTGGAATTAGTTATCAGTTTGGTGTCACCTCAGTTTGTAAAATGTTCAAACTCGATATTTGAAAAAAAAATGTTGCAGTGTTATGACAAGTACCTGGAGGAGGACTTCAGAGCGGTGGCGACAAAGGCCGGGCACCCGGAGTGGGAGCTGCCGGACGAAGACGCCGGAGAGTACAACGACTCGCCGGAGGACACGCGGTTCTTCGCGGCGGACGGCGGCACGTACCTGACCGAGGCTGGGAGGTTCTTCCTGACGTGGTACTCCAACAAGCTGCTCGAGCACGGCGACAAGGTCCTCGACGAGGCGAACATGGCGTTCCTGGGTTGCAATCTCAAGCTCGCCGCGAAGGTGTCCGGGATCCACTGGTGGTACAGGCACCCGAGCCACGCCGCGGAGCTCGCCGCCGGGTACTACAACGTGGCCGGCCGCCGCGATGGGTACCGCCCCATCGCGCGCATGCTGGCGCGACACGACGGCGCCGTGCTCAACTTCACCTGCGCCGAGATGAGGGACTCGGAGCAGCCCCGGGAGGCGATGAGCTCGCCGGAGCGGTTGGTGCGGCAGGCGCTGAGCGCGGCGTGGAGGGAGGGCGTCGAGGCGGCGTGCGAGAACGCGCTGAGCAGGTACGACCGGCGCGGGTACAACCAAATGCTGCTGAACGCGCGGCCCAACGGCGTCGACCCCGGCGGCGCGCCGCCGCGCCGCGTCGCCGCCGTGACGTACCTCCGGCTGTCGGACGACCTCCTGACGGCGACCAACTTCCGGGCCTTCAAGACCTTCGTCAGGAAAATGCACGCCGATCAGGTTTGGGCCCATTCTACCAGTTAAGGCCCAATTTAGTATGGGCTAAATCTAGGCGCATCAAACGACGCCTGATAAATGGGCTTTTTGTGCAGGATTGCTGCCCGGATCCGGCCCGGTACGGGAGGCCCATGAGGCCTCTGGAGAGGTCTGGGCCGGAGATGGACATCGAGAGGCTGCTGGACGCGGCGGCGCCGGAGCCGCCGTATCCGTTCGACGACGAGACCGACATGAGCGTCGGCGGCTGGCTCGCCGAGCTCATCGACTGGGTGTTCGAAAAGGTCGAGTGGATATTCTGTTAGCCTCGCTGGAATTCGTGATGCGTCAGGAAAAAAAATTGGAGTCTGCCAGTGCCGTATATAGTCACAAATTCACAACGGCACCTCTGACCATGAGAGGTGCGTTTGAGGCCACGTCTCGCTCACTGCCAAGTGGGATCCAGACTCACTTGCCTTTTTATTATGGTATGTAAGTATAAATTTCGTCAGATTATAACTTGGAGCAGATGAGGGCATATATTAAACATTCACCCACACACACCATCACTACTCCATTTAAAAGAATATATAGATATCTACGTGAAGGATAGCATTGACTTGTATGATACTTCTCATACAAAATAAACCTAGCATATGATGTGACGAAGAGAGTATTTCTATAGTTAAAATATTAGGTGTATGAAAGGTAATAAATAGTGTATAGCGGGTTGATAGCGGATTAATGTCTGGTAGTAGATTGAGGATAGCGGACGCTCAGTTCTAATAGCGAAATTTAAAAAATAACCATAACATTTATATTGGACATCAATATTATCATAAAGTTTCACTTAAAATTTAAAATTTAGACTACATACTTAATTACTCTTACATTTCGTAACATAAAATTATGAAATAAAATATAAATATATAAGATAAAAGAAGACACACAATGCTAAATTATCTTATCCATATGTGAAAAATATCATTTAAGCATTATAGCGATCTAATAAAGTCAATAGCGGACCGCTATAGTGGTCGCGAAGTGCTATAGCAGGCTGCTAAGTTTTAACACGTTATCTTTGATCCGTTACCTTCTAGCAGTAGCGGTAGAGATCCGTTACCGCTATTGCAGCTACTACGAACAATATTTATTACATTGGGTGTGTGGTATGGTGAAAATGTGGTTACATCATACCATCCTCTATGGTTCAAATTCTAATAAACAATTCATATGTAGGTGTGTTTTTTTACCATGCCAATAGAAGAAAAGCTGGCCTAGATAGATTTGTTAAGATATGGAGAAGTTTAATTGATATATAGTTTTAAAACAAGTTGTTGCTAGAAAGCATTAGCCGCCCAAGTAAGTGGGTGTGTTTTCAAAAAGGATTACTGAGGTTAAAACTTAGTCGTTGGTCTGTCTACTGAGGTTAAAACTTTGTCGTTGGTCTGTCTTTTCTCAGCTTTTCAGCCTACGGTAGAGGTACACACAGTATTGTGTTTTGCATCTTTTGTGTAAAAAAAAAGGTCTTGTGCTATTGCACATATATGCGGCAGGGGCACGCTTCTGAGTGCGTATATAGTTGTGTACTATATGTCGTGTCCTTTTTTTTTAATTCAGTCTTTCAAAAATATTTATAGAGATAAAATATATGTATATACGTTCATAAGAAGAAGGGTACACGTGTTGTGAACGTCTGTGTTTATACTATGTTTTTAAGAAAAAATGGAAAAATCTTTTACGGGCAATTATATGTGTGCCGATGTGTTTTTACTGTAACTTTTCTTACATCGTAGGTTTATTGTTAGCTTCCATCGCTTAAGGTTTGTTCAAAAGGAAAGAACATGTGTGCAATGATGTTGGCAGAATTTTACTTTTATTGTAATTTGGATAAGATTCAATACTTCATACTCAGAAAGACAAAATCATAGAATTACCATTGTTAAGTAACAATGTTTTTCCAAATCGTTGTCATTCATTCAATCCTAGAGTGAATAGACTATACCAACCCACTGCGTCGGCAGCGTAAGTGGTCATAGGTAGCCAGGTGATGAGTGGCGTACTGGCGTGCTACTGCAGTATCAAACTATTTTCTCCGTCTTAAAATATAAATGTTTTTAAGGTTAACAAGGATACTTAAAAAATATTATAGGTATAAATAATTAGAGAAAGATTACACTACTACATAAACTTTTTTCCTAAACGAGACCCTTTTTAGGTTGCACACGGACCGTAACTGATCGCGTCTACAAAAATCGACCTCCATTTTCGCATGCGGCTCGTTAAAAGGTTCGCATGCAAAATTCAATTTTCGCAGACAGACCTTTTAAGTAGCCGCATGCAAAAATAAGGGTATTTTCGCATGCAGTCCTCTTAAGGGGTCACATGCAAAAATATATTTTCGTATGCGGGATCTCTTAAGTGAACCGAATAAAAAAATACCCTCTCTCTTCTCAGAGATATTTTCTCATCACTTCAAAATTTTTAACTCCTCTCCACTATCTCTCTTTCTTTCCTCTCCTCTCTCTTCCTTCCTTTCCCCTCCTCCCCTCTGCTCTCTCTTTTTCTCCTCTCTTCGCCTCCTCACCGAGCGCGACGAGGGCTGGCTGTGGCGACGACGACGACGGGCGGTGGCGGCGGGAGCGTGCGGCGGGCAGGCGAATCCACCTCCCCTGACCGCAGGAGCAGCAGCGGCAGGCAGTGGCGGCGGGAGCGGGCGGCCGGTGCGTGCATCCGCCGTCCCTGCCCTCGGGAGCGACGTTGGAGCACGGATCTGCCGCCCCTGACCTCCGGAGCAGTGGCGGCGGGCGGTGGCGGCGGCAACGGGCGACCGGCGGGCGGATTCGCCGTCCCCGACCTCGGGAGAGGTGGCGGCGCACGGATCAGCCACCCCCAACCTCGGTAGCGGTCGGCGGTGGCGGCAGTAGCGAGCGGCGATGGCGAGCGGCAGATCTGGCGGCGCCGTCCTCGGGAGCGGCTATGGCTGCGGCGACGACACGCCGCAATGGCGATGTCGGCGGCTGCAGTGAGCTCGCAGATCCCGCCTCCTCTCATCCCTGTCTCCCTCGTCTTCTTCGATCCCGACGACCGGAGGTTATCGGGCGGCGGATCCGTCGGCCGTGGATCCCGCCGGGGCGGTTCTACCAGTGGCTGGCGACGGTGACGACGGGAGCGGTGGCGGCGGCTACATCGAGCTCGGGCGACAGCGGGGCTTGGGTTTTTTTGGGAATTTTATTTTTTAGCGATTTTTTGTTTTCGCATGCGGTTGACTTAAGCGCCTGCATGCGAAAATCCGATTTTTGCATGCGGTTGCGCTGGCCGCATGTAAAAATCCAATTCTTATAGACCTTTTGGTGCATGCGGTTGCACTGGCCGCTTGTAAAAATCGGTTCTAGCTGCATGGAAAAATCACTTTTGTAGTAGTGTTATGATTTAATGGCGTATCTAGAATTTTTATATGGGTGATCCACTTTATATATTTTTAAATATCCTAAATATAACAAGATTTAAAGTATAAATTGATTAAATATGCATCATAATATATACTAATAAGAGAGTTATTTTATTCTTTCCTTAAAAGTTTTTTTCACATATGTATATATGCATTAGGCTAGGATTTTTTTGGATGGTTCTGGAACAACCAGGCCATCTTTTAGATCTGCCTATGTTATAATTAGTTGAGAAAAAAAAGTAAATGAAAGAGGATGATTGTAATTGATTAAAGAGAAGATAGGTAAAAAAATAGTTTTATTTTAAAACAAGATATTATATTAAAAATAACTATATTTCAAGGCGAAGGTATATGCCTGTCCTTGTATGCCATGAGATTTAACGGCTACAGTATTCAGTGTTATGGATACTGATTGAAGGCAATTTGCGGTGGCTTGGTGCCGCATACTATGAGATTTTATGAGATTTTAGTCTTTTAAAAACTTATGTTAAGAATAGTTCTTATTGACCTCGCCCTCAGTTCAAGAGGGTTTGGCACTAATTTTGGGGCTTTTTTTTGGCAGGGTTGAAAGAAGTTTTCAAAAAGGGACCAAATGGTCATAACTTCAGTTCTTTTCATGATATGTAGTAAAATTTTCTGTTGAAACTTTGATCACTTTATTGTTAGCAATAAATTTGTAAGTATTTAATTACATGCCATAGTATCAAATATATTGCTCTCGCGAAAAAATACGTATAAACAATCATATAACTTTGTTCATCACAATTTAAAGTAAGGCATTTCTGTTATAAAAAGGGAAAGCACATGTGCGTTTTCCATTTAATAAAAAGTTGTACTATTAAAACAACCATTTCAGGCCGTTTCTGATAATAGAGGTACTTCCTCCATTTCATATTATACGCTTGGAAAGTTGAACTAAGTTCGTAAACAAATTTAACAACATTTAAAACATTAAATTGGTTTCATTAAATTTAACATTGAATATATTTTAATAATATATTTGTTTGTGTTAAAAACACTTCTATGTTTTTTATAAACTTGATGAAAACGATATGAAACCATGAAACGGAGAAAGTACGAGAGAATATCAACTCTTCTTTTTTACAAGAAAAGTTAATTTGAAAGTTGCTTGTTTCCAAATTGAAACAATACCCACCGACGCTGACAATTACTGCCCCAGAACTAAGGGAGTTCTAGGAGTAATAAATAGATGATTGATGATGCACTCACGAGTCACGTACGAGTCATAATCAATTTAAGAGGGCCTGATATTTTGGGTCGATTCTGCAGGAGATTTTCTGGTCGCTATCATTGTCTTGTGGAGAGCTGACGTATTATTCGTGCTCTATGGGCTTCTAAGGCTGAGTTCGCAACAATGTTTTCCCAACACGCGTGCGCACGAAAAACAGAACAGTTCATTAGCACGTGATTAATTAAGTATTAGCTAATTTTTTTCAAAAATGGATTAATTTGATTTTTTTAAGCAACTTTTGTATAGAAACTTTTTGCAAAAAAATACACCGTTCAGTAGTTTGAAAAACGTGCACCGGGAAAAAGTACTGTGCGCGGTGGGAACTTATACTGCCGAACACAGCCTAAGGGTTTGTTCGGCAGCCTCTCTTCTCAACTCTTCTCTCTCGTGTTTCGCGTGCACGTATTTCAAACTGTTAAACGATGTGCTTTTTGCAAAAAATTTCTATCTGAAAGTTGTTTTAAAAACTCATATTGATTCATTTTTGAAAAGAAAATAGCAAATACTTAATTAATCATGTGTTAATGAGTCGTTCCGTTTTTCGTACGAGGAGAATAAACTCCCGACACAGACCGCCAAACTCAGCCTAAATATTTTATTTTTAACCGTAGACCTGAACAAGCTACAGTACGTAAGAGGTAGTAGTTTTAAATTCTTTTCATTTCAAAATATAAGACACAACTATTTCTTTTAAGAGTTAATTTGATTTGTGTCAATACAAATATGTCTATTTAGATAAATACCATCATAATTCGTCTATTCGTAGCGGTGCCACTCAAATTTTACAAAATTGGAAACATGCCATCGCCGTCACCTTTTTCATCTACATTCCCATCTACATGTGGGACCTACCTGTCAGATTCATCTTCTTCTTTTCATCCTTCCTTATCTTCTTCCTTCCTCATCTCAGAGGAAGAGGACGCGATGTTTATCCCCACCCCACCATCCACAGTCCCCCCTCCCAGCACCTAATCTCATCGCCCCTTTCGCCTCCCTTCGCGGCCACCGCCCACTCGTCATAGCAGCAGCTGCCTCAAGCATGGGCCGATCGCTTGCTCTCCGCGCCCGAGGCCCCCTCCCACGAGGCCCCCTCCTAGCCCGACCCCCCCATCGACAACAACGAGTAGGGCCGCAAAGACCCCTGCGCCTTCGGGAACTCTCGCCTCGTCCCCGTCACTGACGAGTGGGGCGAGCCAGGTGTGCCCGAGCCCTAAGCCACCTCCACCGCCAATGTCGACCCTCCTACCAACGACAACGAGTGGGGTGGGGATCCGGCGCCACCGCCACCTCCTCTGCCTGCGCTAGAGGAAGACGATGATAGCAAGGAGGATGAAAGGCGAGAATAGCTGAAGCGCTGCTTGGTGGACACCATGTACGGCTCTGACCTGGGCTTCCGCACGTCCTCCGAGGTTAGGGAGAGGTGTTGGAGCTCGTCACCAGCTTGAGGGTACCAATCTCACGCCCGAGCTCGTCCAGGCCACCGATGTCCTCGATGGCAACTGGATCCCCATGTCACGTGGTGGCCGTGGCCCCGGCTGGCGAGTCTGCGGCGACCGGGAGTGACGATGAGGGCACGAAGGATGACGTCAGGATCCAGCAGGCTGAGAAGTGGTGGAGAGAGACGCGAAAAAGAAGAGGGAAGAATGGAGGAAGAAGATAAATGTAACGGGTGGGTCCCACGTGCAGATAGAGAAGAAGACGAAAAACGTGACAGCGATGGCATGGTTCCAAGTTTGTAAAATTTGAATGACATGGCTACGAATAGAAAAATTATAATGACATTTATCTGAATAAGCATATTTGTAATGACATAGATCAAATTAACCTTTTTTTAAAAGATGTTTCATAATACAAGACGTGAATGCATACATACGATTGACTAGCATCTTTTCTTCACTAAATTATTATTGTTTAAATCCTTTACTCTTAAAATCTCTAATTTTATTGGATGCATGCATTATATTTATTAGGATGATTCAAATAATAAAATAATAATAATAATTTTTTGGTTTTTGGGTTAAGGGTGATTATGCTTTATAGTTTGAAATGGAAGGAGTAATCAACACCAGGTCCTTATATAGACACATTCTGAATCCACGATGGAACACGACTCTCAAACATGATTCTGAATCCTGTATTTAACCCTTCAGGCGTATTGGGCCAAACGATTGGAATTTTAACACGAAAAACCGGCCCCACGGGATTAACTAGATATGCCTACGATTTACCCCTTTTTTTTTTGGGGGGGGGGGGGGGGGCGGGGGGCGGGGAGCAGCTCTAAAACGCATTGGTAGTTGTTCGCTCAAGCACCAACTTTATTTTACTTTTGGTCTTTCTTTCGCCAGTTTACTTTTACTCATATATGCATGGCATGACATATATATCAGTTGAATAGCCGCCGATTGGTACGTTGAGTAACCACGGTTAAAACTAAAACATACTCCCTCAGCCAAATTTATTTGACGTTAGTTTTTAACTGAAGTATGGCGTTGTCCCGAATTTGTAAACACTAGTACAGAAATTCTAATGGGTGTCATTTGAAAATCCCACATAAATACCGGATTTCTCAACCGACACCTCATCGGCGGTACTGATGAGGAGGAATCAAAGGTGCCAGTTTAGGAACCGACACTTATGAGGTTTAATGAATCAAAGAAAAATTTGGTTCGATGTATTAGCTTAATTCGAGCCGATGCACCAAGCGCATCCAACCACGTCACCCTCGAAATCAATCCACAACAAAGAACAACGGACTCACAATAATCATATCTCACATAATTAACATCCAAGAACAAGATTGCCCCCGAGATCAATCGACATCAAGAACTCATATAAGAACATACATAGAGGAGGATACGGAAGGAGAGAAGGCCGGCGCTTCCACTGCACACCGTAGTTGTCTGCTCGTCCGCCCACCATTGTCGAGGCCGGATCTAGTAGCCCCCAAGCTCATGGTGTCCTCAAGCTCATGGCAGCCTCGACTCCTCATCATCATCGCAGCCATCGTGTGAGGTTGAGGACAGTTGGATCCGGCTGCCCCGTTGACCTGGCCATCGGGCTGAAGGGGTTGTGGCGACCCCATTTCGATGTGGCCAAGGCCGTGCCCAACTGCAACGGGAGGAGGACCATATGGCATCGTGGAGATGGGGGCCGTTTTTTGTCGCCCGCTGGCTCGAAGAGGAGGGAAGAGAGCGGATCAAGAGAGAGGTAGAAGTGACGAGAGAGAGCCCCCCGTAAGGAGATAAGGCTGAGGAGATGAGAAAGAGGGGTTAAAAAACGGAGCAGATGTGTTCGGTTTGGCTCTAGGCTAAAAGTGTCGGTTTTTTTGAAAAACCAATACTTTTATCTCATATAAAAGTATCGGTTTATTTAAAAACTAGTATGTTGTAGCTATCGGTTTTTTCAATAAATTAGCACTTATAAAATATTATAGGTGTCGGTTTTTCATTTTAGATCCACGCGTGAGAGAAGAAAAGACTAATATGTGCACTTTTTAGATGAATAGACACATATAAGGACGTCTCCTATTAGTTTTTTTTATGAAATGAATAGTTAAATAATATCAAGTCTAATAATTCGGGCTAACCCGATAGTTCTCTTATTACAAAAAGATGCCTACGTACACAGATAGTCATGTAATATATCATACTTGTATGTTCGCTAGTGTGCACAATTAGCGCACTCTTAAATCAACAGTCCAGGGATGTCAAAAGATAAACCGACCTAACAAAATTAGTTATCATATCACTGCTGATTCAATTCGTATTATGATCGATCACGTCCTCACACTAAATAGAGATCATGACAAGTTGACAAGAATGCATCATCCAACGCCTGGAAATTATAATCACAAAAGCTACTACTCCTACATGAGAGGACTTAAATTAATGTACTCCCTCCATTCAAAAAATAATATATAAGACATATTATATTTCTACATGGAAATGTTTGATCATTGATTTCTTTCATAATATATTATCAACAAGTACAAAATCAACATTATATAAAAATATTTTCACATATGAAACATATATATTTTTAGTTTAATTCCTAGTAAAAATAATTTGAATAAGGACACTGTGGAAAACAACGATGCCATTTATTTTCAAACAGGCAAGTAATTAATATTTGGCGCCAACGTTTTTAGCTTGGCTTGGAAGCCAGCCGTCCAAACACACAATGATCACTTTCGGCCTTCCATGTCACGAGGATGTGGCAGCCCGACAAGGCTACTGCAAAAACAACGATGGGATGTACTACTATCTCTATTTTTGAAACATAAAAAATATTAGACTTAGACACAAATATTAAAAAATATAAAATTAAATGAGAGAAAATTATGATTAGTTGAAAAAGAAAAGATGATAAAAAATTTGAATGGTAGAAGGTTTTGATTGGTTAAGAAAAGAATGTAGGAAAAAATATAGTTATACTTGAGAACAAATTTTAAATACTAAAAAAATTTTAATTATATTTTAGGACGAAAAAAGTATATCTTAATACTACTTTAGTACTACGTTTTCTACAAATTAGGTACAGGGCTATAGTCTCTAATTAATGCATGGCAGGTAACAGCTGATATTTTCGATCGAGCTGTAATTTGGTGTCGACAAGTAAAAAGAACATTGAGGCATGTTTGGTTCACTATGGCAAGTCTAAGGTTTGACGTGAAAAACTTGGAGTAGATGACGGTATATATTCACACGTAACAGTACCTTCTACTCGTGCTAATTTAATCCCTATATAGATTTAAACCATTTGAATTTATAGCGATAAAAAATAATGAATGAGCAACAATATTTCTCTAATATCACTTTTCATCATTTCAATTCCATTCATATATATAAGGGATATATAGACTTGACTTTTTGGTTAAAACCTTGATATATACAATTACATACATGTGCCCTTTCAATAAGAGTTCAGTAATCGAGGTCATGGATTTATGGTTTGCTTTCATCTGTTAGCATAGCATGTGTTAAAAGGATAACACATTTATAGGCATATCATTACATATATGACGTGTATGTGCTGTGGTACTTGTGTGTTTCTCTATCTCGTAGTAGTTGTAAAGAGGTTATGATATAATTAATTGTCAACAAAAAATTATTGAATTTTCCACGCTGGCCTAGATAAGGCTCTTCATACTTTTAGGTAGCCACCAAGCCATCAACTTACCATTTCATAAGTAACGTTACTTTTTCAAAGAGTAATTTCATACAGCCTATATATTTCGATTCAAGCTGCACAGAACACATGGATTTTTTTTTATGTGTTGTACATAACCATAGAAATTATATGGTCCTATATTTGCACAAAACCACATCATTGGTTATCTTTTTTAATTGATCTACCATATATATGTACACATATGAATTTTAAACTTTTATATAATTTATGAGTTCATTCAATTTCATCGTCTAAGAATTGTAGCCATCTAAGTTAATTATTTATTATTATACTACAATATTAGCTAGTAAGTTAAATTAGTTAATAATATGATTTTGTGAAACCTTAAGACCATAATACTCAAGGCTATATGACATGTGCCAAAAAATACTATGATTTTGTGTAACTTTAATTATAATACCGGGGTTATATGAAATTTACCCTTTCCCAAATTTTCTTAATTACTACCGCTCACTGTAGCCATGCTTGTGTTGTCAAGGACAATATGTGATTACCTAGTGACACCGAAAGCGAGTGTTGATCACTTGGTGATCCGTATGGATGCAAAGTGACACTAAGATACATAATTATATTTAAAATAAATAAATTAGGGTGCGTTAGGGGTAGAAGTTTTCCCTTATTTTCCACGAGCATGTTTCCCAACAGTGGCGAATTTGCCATGGGGCAGCGGGGTCTCGAGCCCCAACTACAAGCGTTGTTATCATAGGAGCCTCCATTAAACCCTCATTAAAATTTTTTTGTCATATATCCATTAGAAGAGGGGGCTATAGTTTTGTATAGTTTGTTTAGCCTCTCCTTTTTGTCCTTCCCGGATCCGTCCCTGCTTTCCAAACCACTAAACGGTGTATTTTTTTTTACAAAAATTTCTATAGAAAACACTGCTACAGAAAATGTGATTGATGCCGATTGGGAACGAGCTATAGGTGCCGGATTTCCTAACTGACACCTAGTATGCGACATCTTTGAGGTTTCAGTAATCCAAAAAAAATAGTTTGAGCTGATGTATCGAGCAGCTCCCCATCCCCATCTATAAAGCCTCACTTTTCGCGAGACGTTAAAAACTAAAATAATAAAAATCTATTCACTAAAATTTCGTTCTTTGTGCGAGAGTAAGTCGTGTCGTGGATCTCAATTCAATCTCTCCTTGATCCCTCTCCTGACATAAAAAATCTACTTCTCGAAAATCCAAAATCCAAATTTCGAGCCTCGCAAAATCAAATTCCAAAATTCGATCCTTCCTTCCTTGAACTCCTTACCAAATAATTCTCTCAGTTCCAAAAAATACCGAATTCCCACCTTGAGTCCCCTCCTTGACTCCTCGAAACCTTGAGTTCAAATATGCAATTTGAATTCAATTCCAAATTCAAATTCAGCTCCAAATCCTATGTAATTCAAAATTTACTATAGAAGTCTATTTGTCGTCCCTCCCCATTTGGGCTGCTTCCTCTCGGCCGACCCATCTCCTTTCTGCCACCTCCCCCTTCCTTCTCGGCCGCGCCGCTTCGGCCCAATGCACCTTCGGCCCGCGGCACACCCCGGTCACGCACGCGCCGCGCACATGTTGAGGGAGAGAAGGTTGTTTCCCTCCTCGCTGCCACACCATCTCTCTTTCTCTCTCTCGCGCGCGTCTTGTTGCCATCGTCATTCGAATTTTTGCCGTCGCCCATTGTCTCCCGCAGCTGCGCGCCTTGTGGCCGACCAGCAAGGACACCGCGTCACGTCGCCTGCGCCGACGGTCGTCCTGCCTCCGCACGGCGCCAAAACCGCCCCCTCCTTTTCCTGACAAAGCCATCGTCATCCATGGTCCCGCCGCAAGCCGCCAACGCCACTGACGTCGGCGCCAGCTCGCCGACCATTGCACCTCATCGTCCTCACCCTTGACCGCGCCTATGATTTTCTTCCCCTGGAAGCCATCCGATGCCTATAAAATTGTCGCTCCCCTTCGCTTCGGCCTCTTCCTCATCCCCTTGGTCGTTTTCCTTCTAGGAGCCAGCAACGCCGCCAAGCAGGTCCATCTCCACACGACTCCGTCCATGCTGCATCGTCCTTGGAACCCCTCAACGAAACCCGACCACGACCCACCGCCGGCATTCTATTCTCCCCACCGCCTTCGTCCTCCTCGCTGGCTGAGAACACCACCTCGACGCCACAGCCATCTCCGCTGTCTGCATCCCCCGGTTCTCTTCTCCAAGTTTGCCGTCACGGGAGTCCCGCCCCGCAAAGCCCGACCGCCTTTCTCCACCGGTTTTTCCTCTCCCATCACCGAACCGCCGTCGACGCTTTTCCCGCTTGTCGGTAAGCTCTCCCGTCTTCTTCCATCGCCACGCACGGTCGCACACCATCGTTGGCCTCTCTCTCCCATCTTTTCCATCTGCCGTCATCCTCCACGAGTCCCCTTGAGTCTTTCCTGGAGTCCACTATGGTCGTTTCCCCCTTTTCTCTCGCTTTCTCATCATGCCGTCGTTCTGCCGTCGGCTGCCATCGTGCTTCCTCCCTCAAATCTGAGCCGTGGAATTGATCTGCCATGACCTCCTCTAGGCATTGGTGCCATCCTTTCCCTTCGCCTCATCGCCACTCACCGGGATGCGCCGCTCGCCGCCGACTGTCCGTGCACCGCCCGATGTGGCAGTCCACGTGGACTCCACGTTCGCCTCCCTGGTCCCGTGGCAGACCGGTCAACGGCCTGCCTCTCGTGCACGTGCTTGCTCTGGGCCGCGCCCTCGTACAGCCCGCTCGGCCTTCCCGCTCGCTCGCGCCTGATTAGCTGGGCCGTCTTCCGTGCCGGCCCCCTCTACTCCGTCCACGCGCACGCACCGGCCTGCTGCGCCGCACCACTCCACCAGCCCATGGACCAAAAGTCCATTTCCGCTCCCTCAACCTCGCTCGCCCCAGCCAACTCGGCCGTTTTCGCTTGCTCGACCCTTTCAGCGAAAATCCAATTTCACTTCCTCACCCGAACCAACTGCCCATGGACCAAGTCCATCCCTACTCCCTCACTATTTTGCGGGCCCCACATGTCAGTGACTGTCAAGAATATTCTTTTTCCAGAAATTCCAGAAATCCTTTTTCCTTGCTCCAAAAATTCAATTAAACTTCCAAAAATCATATCTCTTGATCCGTAGCTCCGATTGACCCCGTTCCAGTTTCAGTAATTCCGTAAAATTGAGCTTTATCTAGTGGCACTATTAGTAGTCCTAAATAAGTTCTTATTTTGGTCTTTGTGTAGGTTTTAATTGTTTACATATAGTTACAGTTGTAGATTTTTTCGTTTGAGCGCGGATTTCAAGAAGCTTTGAGAAGACCTTGAGCAGGGTAAGTCATCCTTACCCATATTGCTCCTATAATTGAAAAGTCATTATTATTTTTCTTGCAAACTTGCATTATCTAGGACTACACATAACTTGCTTGTCCTCGGCTTGTGTGCCAAACCGATGGACCTACCCAGCAGTCGCACTACTTTCTGTATGCCGTTATACCTTGTTTCTTTATTGCCCTATGGTGTTTGGTATCCGTGCTCTCTGAGCATGGATACTATTTACTCCACATACATCGCTGATTATCGAAAACTTGGGAAATGGGTTTGAAAAGCCTTGAAAACTCGACACGTGGCGTCAACGTGTTTTGAAAATAAAATTAATTGTGAAAACTCGCTATGCGGGGGTTGTGCCTGTGTGGTGTTGTCCCGTATTCGCACATAAGGATTGATTCCTGTGGGAAATTCATCAAGCATAATAAGTACAACCACATGGTGGAATGGGACACCTTGGCTAAGTAATTAGTCGGTTCAGGAAAACCTCGCATGCCAATAGTTGGTGAACATCGAGATGCGGTGGTTGGTGCATCTCCGGGTTCCTGGTAAGGCAAGGAAGAGAAACTCGCCAGATTACCGGTCAAGGTGTTGGGTTTGATTTGTGAAATTAAAATAATTCGTTTATGTGAGGGTCTGATCCTTCTATGTGGTATGAGGTAACTCAGGGTTGGCTTTGGAAAGGCTTGATTGCGAGCCTTCGATACCGACGGGTGTTCAGAATAAGTTCGCGTCTTGTGGGTAAAATGTACCCCTCTGCAGAGATTAACTAACTGTTCGAACAGCCGTGCCCATGGTCATGGACGGATGTGAGGTGTTTTCCGTTGCGTAGTTTTGTTTGCCTGTGCTTTGTGAAAAGTTGTTGTGGTTTGGGAATCGTTTCCAGAATCAGCCTATGTGGCAGATGGATGGCCTGAGTGGTCAGAAACGAATCTGTGTGATTCGGGATGTCTGAGGACATCATAGACTAGGTTTTCCGGATGAAAGCAGTTTGCCATGTTGTGGGGCAGTGAGACTCTTGGAGTCCAAGAAAATGGAAATGGCTCGGTGAGCCGCTTAATCAAGTGAAATGGCTATGTGAGCCGAGAACTAATGAACTGACCTAGGAAGTCGGTGCATTACAAATTGAGTTGTTGAAAAGCATCTCTTAAGTCGAATCGAGACGTAAGTCTCTTTTTGACCCAAACTTACGAAGAAGAAAATCACTTAGTGGTTTCAAAATGTTTCCAAATAAAGGATTTGCAAAACAACCTTGTCACTCTTTCAAGCTTGCACTAAACATCTAAGTTCTCGTGACTTACTGAGTACGTAAGTACTCACCCTTGCTCTATATATAGCTCCTCTGCCCTAAAGGTGAAGCTGAAGTGAAGTGAAGATTAAGGTTTCGTCCTAATTCCCAGTTATCGCTTGTGGTGTTTGGTGTTAGTCTGTTGGTTCCGCTACTGTTGCTGTTGTTGTTGCTGCTGCTTCCGTGTCATCAGTTGTATTCTCGGGTCGTCCTGAGATACAACCTAAGTTAAGGTAAATAAGTCCTCTATTTAATTTAAGGATTGCAATGATTCATAATTGTAACCGTAGGTACCAGCACTATGTCCTATGATTGGTACCAATATCGCGGTCTCGTAGGAAACGGTTCACGCCATTTTTCCTATGACATAATCCTATCAGGTGCCATTGTACGGTGATGTCGGATCGGGGTGTGACACCATCCCCATCATCCAAGAACACAAATCACAGAATCAACCTTAAAAAACAAAATCAACATCCCCAGAGTACATAGATAGAAAGGATCCAGACCCCCTGAGCACGCGGTGGCGGATCCACCTACCCTCGAGCTTGCAGCGGCGGACCCGCCCGCCCTCGTGCTTGTGACAATGGATTTGGCCACCCCTGAGCACGCGGTGGCAGATCCACCCGTCCCCGAGATGGTGTCGGTCTGGCTGACAGCGATAGGAAGCAGCGTTGGTCGGATGGAGAAGACGAGGAGGAGGAAGGAGGGATGGCGAAGGAAGAAGGTGGGGGCGAGAATTGGGGAGACGAGGGGCGGATGGGGCGAGTCCGCGAGTCGATAAGGACGCTGGCTCGATCGATTGGCTCTATCGATTTTTTTATTTTTTTATTATGGTTGTTGGTTTTTCAAAAAAAAACCAACACTATATGTCTTATATGTCTTTAAAGGTGTCGGTTTTTAAAATTTTTTTTTCATGAAGGTGAAAAAGGGTTAATAGATGCCTATGAGCAGTCTCATGTTAGGGCTTTTGTAGTAGTCTATGTTGTTTGAAAAGTTCATATTAATCGTGCGCTAATTTAGTGTTGCCTGTCTTGGTTGTCAGGCTACAGAATAATCTGCATGCATATGGGTTTTAATACACGGTCACATTTGGAACACAGACATGTCATATATAATTCCTACATGAAATGGATCGATTCATGCGAAACTTCTAAGCTCTAAACAGCGCTCAAGATTTGCAACGCAAAACGTACTAATCCTGAATCGCGGAGAACGACATTTGGTGGTACACCTCATTATCGATCGGAAAAAACTCCGCGGTTTGAACTTGCACAGGGTTTGGCGGCAATGCGCGTCCAAAGCCAAACAAATTTCTGTTGTGCCCTAACACACGGCACGTATGTACGTACAAAACAATCCGTTCTATGGTTAGCCGAAAGCTAGAAGAAAAGCACATCTGAAAACCTTTGCATGGTATTGGTAACAATATACCGAATGCATCCTGCAATATTATTACTACAAACACAAACACGGATTATAACTGAAGATGAAAGATAGTAATTTCAGAGTGCCCCGTACCATGGAAACATCTTGATACATTTGCATAATGAGGATTTAATTTCTGTCATTTCCGTTTCACCGGATGCGCATTTTACCATGGAAACACGGTCTTTTCGGAAGTGCACGGGGCTCGCTACCAACTGCCAAGCCAGGAATGCCACTGCAAACAAATTAAAACACACGTTGCACAAGTCATAACGTGACCAACCTTTTCAGCATCAAGTACTGAGCTATAGTAAATTCCTGGAGCTAATAGTAAATACTAGAAATTAACCACCCTATGAGAACCATGCATGACTGCAAGCTGACGTACAGATCGCTATAGGCCTATAGTAAAGCTTTATATATAACCAGGTAAAAACAGCGGTACCATACCATGAGCCTGCAGAACTGCAGCAAGCAAGCATGAATCGATGGTACTCGAGGATGAACAAAATGTGTGCACAGCAACTGAAATGCTGAATGATATCAACTATCGAAGCCTGGGATGACAGGGGCGGTAACCAAATTCAGTTCATAGTGGCATAGTACGCCATCTCTAATTTTCTGAGAGGAAGTAGGTACCAGGAAGAAAAGGATTGGTTAGTTCCGGCCGCAGCAGAATTGCCCCCCTCTCCTTTTTCCAAGTATAAATAGCCCATGAGCGCCCTGCAACATTTCATCAAACCGAGCTCAGTGAGCAACAAGAAATTTAAGCTAGTGTTCTCAGAGCATACACAGCCAGCGACAATGGCCGGGAACTTGCTAGCCAACTATGTTCAAGTCAACGTCATGCTCCCCGTAAGATTTATTTCTATTTGGATAATCAAATTCTAGTCACAGCACTGGCAATACTAACAGACACCATTTTCTGTAACATATGCTCAAGAAGAGCGAATTTGCTGTACACTAACCTGAATTCCGCTGCGAGATGTGTAGCTGGATGTGGTGACCGTGGACAACAAGTTCGAGAAGGTCGACGAGACCCGGGCACAGCTGAAGAAGCTGACGGAGGCCGGCGTCGACGGCGTCATGGTGGACGTGTGGTGGGGGCTTGTGGAGGGGAAGGGCCCCGGGGCCTACGACTGGGACGCCTACAAGCAGCTGTTCAAGCTGGTGCAGGAGGCCGGGCTGAAGCTGCAGGCCATCATGTCATTCCACCAGTGCGGCGGCAACGTCGGCGACGTCGTCAACATCCCGATCCCGCGGTGGGTGCGGGACGTCGGCGCAAGCGACCCCGACATCTTCTACACCAACCGCGGCGGCGCGAGGAACATTGAGTACCTCACCCTTGGAGTGGATGACCAGCCTCTCTTCCATGGAAGAACTGCCATCCAGGTTTAGACCACCACCTGCACATATGGAGTCAGCTGATGAAATTAGAAAAAAAAGGATAAAAACGAGGTTTTGATTTCGCTGTATGCATCATATTCTTCTCTTGTCTGTGGGTGTGACAGATGTATGCCGACTACATGAAGAGCTTCAGGGAGAACATGGCAGAGTTCTTGGATGCTGGTGTCATTGTGGACATTGAGGTGGGGCTTGGTCCAGCTGGAGAGATGAGATACCCTTCCTACCCCCAGAGCCAGGGATGGGTGTTCCCAGGCATTGGAGAATTCATAGTGAGTGTTCTTTAGTCTTTACCAGAGTAAAGATTCTTATGGCTGCCCTCATTTGATAAATAAGTGGTTGATACAAATATTCTCCTCCATGTGATGGCTGATGACCAAAGACAATAATCATGGTCGAATTGCAGATCTCCTTCAGAAAAAGCTCTTTGAAAAATGAACACAAATATTGAAGTGATTCTGGTTCACAAAGATGTTTGGATAAAGAACAGTACTAACAGAAAAAAGAAGCAGTAGAAGCAAGGCCAAGACTGCAATTAAGCAACAAAAGAAGAGGAAATCAAATGCTAAATCTGATGAACATATATGAAATGGAATAAAACGAATGACAAATGGTAGTAATTCACTGTCCTAACTGTTATTAAAATAAAAAACACTGCAGTGCTATGATAAATACCTGGAGGCAGATTTCAAAGCAGAAGCAGCAAAGGCTGGGCATCCTGAGTGGGAATTGCCCGACGATGCTGGAGAGTACAATGACACTCCCGAGAAGACTCAGTTCTTCGCGGATAATGGAACATATGTCACTGAGAAGGGGAAATTCTTCCTCACATGGTACTCAAACAAGCTGATCAAACATGGAGACAAGATCTTGGATGAAGCGAACAAGGTCTTCTTGGGATGCAGAGTGCAGCTGGCAATCAAAGTAAGTATCATGCAAAAGATCTCAGCTAGTTATAATAGATCATTTTGAAGACTTCAATGATTTCAAATGCAAATGTATGATTGCTTGACAACAATATATGCTCACAGTGAAAAACAGACCAGAGGCTAGATGAATAGGCAATATATATATAATGTTCCATTAATTGTTGAATCTAGAACATGAATGACACATGCTCCAATGTTTGCTGGCAGATCTCCGGCATTCACTGGTGGTATAGGGTTCCAAACCATGCAGCTGAGCTGACTGCAGGATACTACAACTTGGACAACAGAGATGGCTACAGAACCATCGCACGCATGCTCACAAGGCACCGTGCCTGCGTTAACTTCACATGTGCTGAGATGAGGGACTCTGAACAAAGCTCAGAGGCAAAGAGTGCACCAGAAGAACTAGTCCAACAGGTAATTAACTGCCACTACATAGGTCTATAAGTTAGGATTTCTGCATTGTTCTTCTAGGGAAGCATGTACAACAGCACTTCTTGTCAAAATACTCTGGCTATTGTTGTGGTTTTCCACCGAACCAAAGAGGAAGTTCAGCTGAGAGAGCTAGCCATCAAAAGCTAGCAAGCTCAGTGCGTGTTGTTGCGGTTGCATTTAGATCTCTGTAATAGCTTTCCCATGCTAGCACGACCTGGTCTCCAGATGGTGAACTGGAGGCCTTGAAAGGCCTTTCTGGGGTTTGTTTTTTCCACCAAACTTTTTTCTCTCCTACTTATTGAAATGGCAGATCTCCTGCTTCTTTAAAAAAAAAAAATCTGGCTATGAACTATGAAATGGCAGGTCCTGAGTGCTGGATGGAGAGAGGGCTTACATGTGGCATGCGAAAACGCACTCGGTCGATATGATGCAACAGCTTACAACACAATACTCAGGAATTCAAGACCGACAGGCATCAACAAGAATGGCCCTCCTGAGCACAAGCTATTCGGATTCACCTACCTCCGATTATCAGACGAGCTGCTGGAGGGACAGAACTACAGCACATTCAAAACTTTCGTCAAGAGGATGCATGCTAACCTGGTGAGTGCCACCCTACAAAACCAAAAACATGCAAAATAGAATTCATGTATTGTTTGCAACTGAGATTTTTTTTAAAAAAAGATATGAATGTTGCTTCAGGATCATAATTCAAACGTTGACCCATTGGAGCCTTTGCAAAGATCAATGCCAGAAATGCCAATTGGGAAGATCTTACAAGCAGCACACCCAAAATTGGCGCCATTTCCCTTTGATGAGAACACCGACCTGCCGGTTTAAAGATCTCGCCGATGCAGTCTGCAGCCACTTTGTGAGGATCGAGGGAAACAGTAAATAAGCCTATTGGGTATGATACGCCAGATGATAAATAAGCTGCTACACTAGCTGGTTATAACCATACGATGTGCCAATAATTATGTACAGCCGGTCATGCATGAAACAATATGCTTTTACAATAAGCTGTAATATGTTAGCCCTTGCCCGCCCCCATCCCACGCTGTTGTATGTATTTGAGGTATTGAATAAAAGTTTGTGCGTGTCTTATTTATTATGCGATTTAACTGTACAACTGGAAATGCAGAAGGCAGAGCAAATAGTATCGTACTGAAAATTATTTGGACAATGACTGCTTTCTAGTCTTTGTTATACAAATACAGGGCTCCATGTGCAATACACATGACAGTACATTATTAACAGAGCATGATGAAAAACATTTAGTTAGCTGACAAAATAAGTTACTTCATATCAGCACGAAAACATGTCCAAAATAGGACAAGATGCATATTATGTTATTGGACATCATATGCATTGTGAACTCTCTATCAAGATGATAGTGATGAAAACCTCATCATTTATATCACATGCAATTGTCCTACAAGACTACAGCTACAAGCTTGAGATGTCCCTAAGTAGATAGCAGAGTGCAGACGTACAACCAGAGACAGTCTTCCATATGACCAGCTGGTCCTTTCATGTTTAGCGATAAATACATATTCAGTTGCACAGACCACAGCAACCAATTTTACAAGTTCTTTAACCTGGAAGGGTAGCTAACAAAATGGGAAAGTGTCAATATGACTGTTACTAGTGAATTAGCTCGGGAAACAATTCAATTCCTAGGGGGTCAGAAAATTTCTGGCAAGAACTAGTAGACTAACTAAATTGCTAAAAGATGAATTTAGTGAGTGAAGGATGCTATTTTGACTCATACAAACAAGGATGCTATTTTGACTGATCCAAATAAGTTGACTTGCCAAACTTGTTAATGTGTGTCTATGCGGAATTCCATATTGCTAGGATCATTATACTTTGCGTTATGAGTCATTTTGCAGCACAAGCAGCAGGTAGCCTGCAATTTTGCACACGCGCCTGGGCACAGGCACACTCAGGAGTCAGGGTGTTGCAAAGCGAGTAGCACCTGTCCATACAGTGCAGACATACAATCAGAGACAGTTATTCCATATGACCAGATGGTCCTTACATGTACACACTTGTAGAAACACTTCAGTTTTCTATAATGATTCATTTATTTGTAATTTTCGAGCCATCTTATAAAGCAAAATTAGATGCATAGAGATGTTACGGATAGAGACACCCTTTCTGTACAGCTGCACCATATATTCTCTTGTAACAGTTGTGTACACGGCATTACGAAAGTACCTGAAATGAAAAAAAAAGTTGGAAGTATGCCTTAATTTAATTTGATTCTGAGAAAAGAATCACAATCTAGTACTTATTACGCTTATGTCCCGAAAACGCTTTAGATCGGACGTCCGATGCCAGCCTCCTCCCCGTCTTCTCTCCCATCAGGCGCTCTCTTTCCTCATTTTGCCATCTCCTTTCATCCTCTGTTTTCCCTTTCTTTCTCACCTAACAACGACACGAAGCGGGCCAAGCCCTCGGGGCCGGAGGAAGATGTCGTCATCGGAGAAAGCCCTGACCTCGCCGGAACCCTAACTCGTCGTTGGCGGCAATGGTGGCTCTGAGAGGAGAGGTACGTGGGGCGGAGCAGAAGGCACCTTTGCCGGAGAGGATCCCGAGCTCGCCAGCGGCGGCACCGCGAGGAGGAGGTGCAGTCGTCGTTGAAGAGGACCAATCTCGACAGCGGTAGCGGCACCAACATCATAGGGAGATGCAACCATCATCGGTTAGGGCCCTGAGCTCGTCATCGGCGGTGGCGCGGCCACGAGGAGGCGACGCACAGGACGGAACTTGAGACGCCATTGACTGAGAGGGCCCTAAGCTCGCCGACGAAGGTGAGGCTTGTGGCAATGTCGAGCTAGCGAGGATTGTTGCACACCACGTGTTTTTTTTTATTGCACATAGTGTGTTCGTGATGTTTAAATCCGTCTTTTTTAGATGTTGCTTAAATCAGTAGTGGATGTTGCATTTGGTTTACTTCGAATGTTGCACATATTGGGTTTTTGTTGTTACAGTCAGCGTCTTGAGTGTTGCATCCGATTGAAACATCTTCGATAAAGGGATGAAACATTCTTCAGCGAAACATGAAACATCAAAAAACAATTCATGTTGAAACATTTTTTTTGAGCAATGAAACAATGCAGCATCCCTTCAACATATAGTGCAACATCGTCCGGAGATTTGTAAATCTCCGGACGTCCGATGCGTAGGCCTCTCCCTTAAGTCCTTCTGGAAAGTATTTACCGTTCACTTAAACAGGGCGCTCTGCATCAACCCACCAGCTATACATCTTCCAAGTCGAAACCAAAAGAGTATGTACAGTCTTTACACATATTGTGAGCAACTCCAGAAAAAGTTGGTTCCTGACACATTCATACACGCACCAGCAACATAGTATCATCCAAATCAATCGCTCATCCTCATAAATTAGCGATCTCATAGGAGATCGTATAATCTCAATCTGCTGCATTGATGGAGATGTACCAAGCAACTGCTGCATTGATTAGCCATCATTTTCTGAATCATCAAATCCCACCATAGTAGGGAGTCCTGCAGCCCCTACCCTCTAACGATTAACGAACCACCCAAAATTCACAGATCGGGGTGTAAAGCTACTACTATATGTATATGAACTATACACCTTGAATTGTATATACACACATGAATGTACCATAACAATCTGAAGAAATTGCAGCAGTTAGTTGCCTCACTGATTGCATTGTGCAGTTAAAAATGCAAATCATCAAAAGCTCACCAAATTTGACGAGCACCTACCCCTCCCTTACTCCCTGCCTCCGATCCGGTGGCAGAAGAGATTTCGAGGAATGCCACCGCGCAGGGGCTCGATCCGGTGGGCTCCGCGCTGCATGCAGGACACGCTCGCGCGGCCGTACGTGGGGGCAGTTCTGGAAGCCATCGCTGCCTCCAGCAGCGGCCGGCGAGGGGTATCGGGAGGGGGGGGGGGGGGGGGCTGGGTCGAGAATTGGACGGAGGTTTTCGGCTGCGAGCGTGGACAATTTGGCCTCCCCGCGGATCCGGCCGCCACCGGAGCGCAGCCGCACCGCCGCCGCCCGCATGCACGGATGAACATCGCCGAGGTCGCCCGCCCCCGCGAACTTCTCCGCGGCTTCCGGTCAGTGTCCGCCAGCGAAAGTTAGTTGGGCCGACGTAATTAGCAGCCCATCTAATAACATGGGCCTAATTCGGTCATCGATGTAAAATTAGCCCATGTAATATCCGTAACCTATTTAGGCCGTTACAAAGATTCGGCCCAGTTTAAAAAATCTACAGTACATTCAAAAAGAAATGCAAAAAGTCGATTTTACTCCTCAACCATTGGGCGAAACAAAGTGTTTTTTTACAGGCAGAAAATTTTTAGTTTGCCTGAAAAAAATAAAGCCCATATGTTTGAAAAAGTAATGGTTATGCACCTGTGCTTTCGGAACCATGTGCCAACCACATAGAGACAAGCCTTTGGAAAAGAAACTAAGCACCCAATCGACTGTTGCTAAGGGTGGCCAATGGTCGTAGATCTACAACAACATTACAGAGCAGAGTCTTCAAACACGATGTCTTCATGGAGGTTATGGAATCAAGGACACCGCTGTCGTGCATCCAAAGACAGGACGTGTTTTCACCCATTATTTCTTGCCAAAAAAACAAGGGAGGTAGATAACACCCCCAGGGTCACGCCCCATGACCCACAAGTGCTGCCGCCGCCGGCTTAGCGAATCATAAGACTACGCTTACACTTGCAACCCCTACAAGCTACAACCCTTATCACGGTCCGTCGTCCACCATCTTAGTGTAACTTCCTATCTTCCAGCACGAGAGAAGGGCCTGGTCTATAGAAGGGAGGCAGCCAAGCAGGTTGGAACTTTCTACATCGAGCTGGTTCTGCTCGTCGCCGAAGCTCATACTCACACTCCCGTCCGCTCCTACACTGTGCCATTGGCTAGGAATAAGTTCACTTTAGATGTCTCAATTTGTCGCTGAGTTCAAAATTCGTCCTGAACCGCAATACCAAATATAATATGTTTCTCAATTTGCAAAACCGATGTATCCAAGGTCCCAAGATAATATAGTGTCTGGTTTCGATTGATGTGACGACTAACTTAGCATGAGACCCGTACGTCAGAATAATTCAGTCTAAATAAAAAAAATAAAATTTGGTGGACCTCACATGACTGTGACACATCCTCGATCTCCTTCTCCCTCCATCCCTTTCTCCCTTCTTCTCGGCAGCATCGACGCAGGAGCAGCCGAGCAGGCACTGTGTGCAGCGGGCGAGGCCACAGGGCATGAGGGGCAGCGTGGATGAGGATGTCGGCGTCGGCGGCGAAGGAGGAGGGATGGGGATCGGATAATGTCTCCGGCGGTCCAACCAACCGCTTTCCCCTTATCCGCTCCGAGCCACACCCGCGCCTCGCGTCACCGCCGCCGGCCGAGGTGGGGGAGGTAGCCGAGGTCGGATACGTCGAAGGCGCTGCCGAGCTTGAGGGGAGAGGCAGCGGCATCGTCGGAGTTCGTCGCCGACGCCGAGCTGCTCCTCAATCCCCACGCGACGCCAAAGGAAACGGCGGGCGAAGAGGGCGGGACGCCGTCGTGAGGGAGTCAAAGGCCTCGCCGACAGATTGGAGGGAGGGAGGAGAGTGCCTCGCCAGCAAGTTGGGGAGAGGATGGGGGTGGAGGAAAGGCCGCCGCTGTCGAGCTAGTTCCTCCATGGCGATCTCGTCCTCGCGCGCCGTACCTGCGCGGCAGAGCCACACACCTAACCCTGCGCCGGCAGCCGCACCTCCTGCCGCTCCTGGAGCATGAGGCGGCGCCGTCCTCCCGCGCCTGGATCTCCCCGGCTCGGGCATCAGTCTCATCCCTTGCGCCGTCGGGGGCACCGCCACCGGGAGTAGGCCCGCGGGGAGCGTGCTCTACGACCAAATGTTGTTCCGCACCGCGCCGTGGCGGAGTGCGGGGAGATCGAGGCCGCCCCGACGGCCTGCCCCAGGAGCTGCTCCTCTTTCTTTCCCCGCACGCGCTCCCGCTGGGCCGATGCCCGCACGGAGCTCACCCACATGCCGGCCTCCGCAGTGGCTATGGTGGGGGTAGGGAGGCGAGAGGCTGGCTGCGGTGGCGCCCGTCCTCGCTGCCGACGCCACCCTCCGAGCCGCCAGTGTCCTCGTCGTCATCGTCTTTCACGGCGGACCCGTAGGCAGAGTTCCTCTGCCCCTAGTCGTCGTCCCACCAGGCCAGACGTTCGAGCGCGCCTGCATCCAGGCGTGCGCCGCGCTCGCCTTCTCCCTCCCGCCTGGGCAGCCGGATGCCGGGAAGGAGAAGAAGGAGAAAAAAAAAGGGTGAGACCCACTGGAATGTTTTATTTTTACGAAATTACTAACTGTTTGTTGACAAGAAAATTGATGGTGTGTTTAAGATCTGTGCTAGCCGTTGGATGCAAATCAAGATATGTGCTTCTAAAAAAAGAAAACCATCATATAAAAAAATTACATCCTATTCATACTATAATATAGTTACGTATGTAACTATAATACTGACTAGAAATTACATCCTATTCATACTATAATTACATAATTACATGTCAATTAGATATGTAACTATAGTATAAATATAGTGTAATTATTAAAATTATATTGTAATTATATTGTAGTTACATTTGATAGTTTTTAGAATAATTTTTAGTCGAATGTTATATAGATAGTCTCTTTTTTTAACCAGACACTTAATGACGTGTAGGTTTCATCATTTTTTTATTTTAAGTTTCACGTGAATGTCACGTAAACATCGTATCAGTCAAAACTGTTTGATGTGTTATATCTAATATTATGGTTCAAAAATAAAATATTACGATTCAAAGAATGAATTTTAGACTCGCCGACAAGAGACGTGAACTTATTGCCCATCGGCTACGCTACTACCCGCAGGCTCATTTGCCAGTTGCTACCGCCTACAGGGCCGATATATCACGTAAGGCCCATGTCGCGCTTCTCGTGTTATAGCATCGTGGGCCCAACCCGTTGTCGCCTCTTAGCTTAGGTCCAAAAGCCACGCCTTCGCACCATCCGTAGTCTCGAGCCTTTGGATGACAGAAGACTTACCAATCCTTCTCAAAGACCTTGTCCCAAGCGAGCCGCGACACGCGATGACAAAATGGGCAAACAACCGTGTTCACTTAAACTAGCGGTTAAGATGGTGTTTGAAAGGTCTAATGTGGTGTTTGAAAGTCCTAAAGATAAAAGATAAAAATAAAAATTAAGTGTTGCATGTAAAACGAGGTGACATTAACATGTGATTAATTGAGTTTTAATTATTACAAACTTGAAAAATGGATTTATCTCATATTTTAGAACAATTTTCATATATAAAATTTTTACACGAAACGCACCGTTTAGCAGTTTGGAAAACGTGCCACGAAAATCTTTAATTTATCAGGAATAGTAGTAGTATCTTATGCAGCCTAAAAAAAGGTGAAACCAACATCTGCATTTGAGCAGCTAGCAACAAGGAGAGAAGAAACAGAAGATGATGGCGGGCACCGTCACCGTCGGCGGAGAGCACCGAGTGCAGGTAGCAGCCAAGCCCGACGGGCAGCAAGGCAAGGCAGCCGCGGCGCCGGAGAAGTGGCTGAATTGCTTCGTTCGCTTGGTGGCGCTGGTCGAGAGGGTGGGCAACGCGCTCGGCACGCTGGCCTTCACCTGGGCTACCGTCGTCCTGCTCGGCGGATACCCGACGGCGCTGCGCCCACAAGACGATTTTTGGTTCGCCACAACCATATTCTTCCTAGAAGCCGCCAGGTTAGGGACTACTGTTCTGTTCCATTCTATTGATTTCCAATCGATTGGGGATACATGGCGATCAGTTGGAGGCGGCTCCTCTGTCGTCGCAGCAGACGATACGCATCGCCATCAGTTGGTGGATTACTGATGTCTGATTATACATTATTTAATTTCCTCCACACTTCTGAAAATACTATTTCTTGAGAAAAAAACACTTTTTATTATATTGATTGGACCATTTATCTCTTATTATAAGCTATATTTATTAGGTATGCAAAATTGTTTTCTTTTTTCTTTTTATTCTAACTCGAAAAAGAAGAGGAAAAAATTGCAATGGATTTAAAACTAGAACTTATTCTTAGGTAAATCCATTGTGACATGAGTCAGATGACGAACAGCGAGGCACAACATATGGTCCTAATGAAGTCATCACTGAAGGTGTTGCAGAGGCTGACAAGCATTGAAGGGGAAATTGGCATAGCACTGCGGTACAAGATATCGAAGCATCCCTTCTTGTTAAGAAACCTCGCGGAGAAATTGGGAGACAATATCAGCGACCGAGAATTAAAAAAGCTTGTGGCAGGAATCCTCAGAAACATTGCCATTGATGGTAACACAAGGCAGGAGATTGGAAACATGAAGGTGCTCATAACCAGACTGATGAAGGCATTCCTCGACTTACATAGAACCTCCAACACAAATGTTGATTGCTTGCTACCAAAGGTCGCCGGGCAAGCACTAGCAATGCTGGCAATGGATAATGTGCATAACTGCTTAGTTATTGTTGAAGGAACCAGAGTTCATTATTAAACTCAAAAATATGATCCTGATCCAAGATGAAAAGTACATATCTGTGGCAGCAAGCCTGTTACGTAGTATGTGCCAGCATGCCTAAGCCAAGCTCACAGAATCAGACCTAAAGGAACTATCTCACACCTTGCGAGAGGTGAGCCCTGCTACTTTATGCTACAGATGCAATATTTGAGGTGGATAGTGTTCTATGCTTTTTTTCATGTACTCTTTTATGTTAGCTAAGGAAATTTCACCTGCAATTTTTCACATTGGGTCATTTATTTACTAGTAAAATAGAGTACAATATACCGTTTTGCTGAATTATGTTGTTACCAATCATGCTACATTATCCACTACAGGTGATGGAAAGAATAATGGATGCTGAAGGGGCAGAACTAGAGATTCTCATTAGCCTTAGCTCACAGATATGCAAAGTCAATCCTGAAGAATTTGCCCAAGAGCTAGATCACGGACACATTAGGCAAAGATTTGTGAAGAGGCTAGTGGATGCACTAAATGCAAACATGAAACCAAGTGCTCACTGCCCTGGGATCCGGAGGGTGATACTTGAGCAATCCATATACATGATGGAGTGCAATTCTCGCTATGCCAATTGTTTCAATGAATTCCGGATGATGGACGCACTGTCCATCGTAGAAGAGACGCCCTCAAGGGTTGAGAACTACATGGTGTTTTTGGGTGATGTAGGATTTATGGAATGCAACACGCCTCTCTTTGCTTTAGTGGACAGAGCAAAAGAACTGATGGGTCGTCAGTGGTTGCAAGACATCAACAGTGCCAACTAAAAGTAATTGTATGAGATGATTTCTCATTTACAGTTGCAGTGATTTAGTCTATTGCGCATTCCAATCCAAATGCCATGAATTTTCGGTTGATGCATGTTGTGGCCATGGGAAAAGGAACAAACAGAAAAAAGAAATTTTATGGTCCTTAAGAAAATACCTCGAGGTACCTAAATTTTGTACTAAAAATTTTGGTAGCTCAAGGTACGTAGTGCCTGTAGTACCTAGAGGTACCAAGATTTACACTAAAAAATATGATATTTCCCTACCTTCTTAAAAATATTAAAATTACTCAACAGAGAATGATGGCATCGGAGCCAGAAGGCCATGCATATTATTAACATGTGGTAAAAAGAAAAAAGTGAATGTGCACATGGCCTTTCTAGAAAGAACACGATTTGCCTCTGAGATGAGCAAATACTATTGTAATTGTACCTCATTAGTACTGCATTGTAATTTGTTTGCCTGCTTTTCTACTGACGATTTGTCTCATTATCGGGAAAGTGTCATCTCTTAGAGTGAACAATGCATAACTGGTAATATATAGATTGCAGTTCCTATGCCAAGCTCTAGCACATGTACTAGTTTTGGCATCAATTGTTTTTTTTTAAATCTGTGGTTTATTTTGACACCAAAATTGAGTTTTCTTTTGAAGCAATTAGACCCATACAACGCACGTCAATAGTAGCCCACATTCAACAACTTATGGAGTACAGTCCCTCCCTAGGGAACTCAAACAACCATGAAATATATGAATCATGCGCCCATGTCAACAATGCATGCCATGATGCCTGATTTTAATTTTACTAGTTGGATTTCCACTTTTTCTAAACTACGATGCCCGATTTGAGGGGAGTGAGCACAAAACCCTCAAATTCACATATACTGCGCTGGTTATATATTGAGACCATAACTATGGCGCATTGAATTTTCTGCAGCTCGCATTGCGATTAACCAGTACAGTAGCAATCGAAGAAAACTCCCAAGTTTCCACATCCCTAAACCAGAATCAGTCGATTCCAGTATAATCATTGACTCTCCCTGTTACTATTTTCTTACGCGAGGATAACTATGTCTATGAACTGAACCAAATGACCAACACGACCAATAAACATGCTGCTTCCTTGTAAGAAAAGAGACGAGCAAGACGAAGGGATGCAAAAGGAAAAAAAAAGGGGGGGGGGGGGGGGCGGCGGAAGGAGACAGGCACCCGTCGACGGAATGGCCTGGAGGGGATTCGCCCTCTCCGCGGCGGCTGCTCTTGTCTCCGCCGAAGATCCTCCCCCGCCACGCTCGCGCGCTAGCAGGTCGCCTCGCCGTCGCCGCGTCGGCTGCTCTTTTCTCCGCCGGAGACCCGCGCCCAGCCCACCGCCGCCTCGAGGGAAGAAGCCAGTGCCCAGATAAAAATTTGCACGTGGGCCAAATGTCAGCCCTCCAAAAGGCCTAGCGAAATTGTTTACAGCCCAAATGTTGGAACAGTTACAACTCAATGTGGGCCTAATTTTAGTCGGCGTAAAATTTGCACAGTGCCCGAAATATGGGCCTAAGTACAGCTCATGAAAATCGCTGTAGTTATGAAACACTAAGAACGTTTGAAAATATATAGTGCATACATTCCAAGGAGAGAGAGATGAAATGCAAATTATTATACAATATTGGTAGTTCAGCCGAAAATACATCCGTCTAAAACAGGACAAGCGCTTTCTGAACAAAAGCACCTATAAACTAATTAAGTAGCCTTGACAACGGCGACATGACCCAATTCAACTGAACCTAAGTAGAGCTTGCCGCCGTTTCTCTCAATCACCTCCGTCGGCCGGACGTTCTTGGGACCCCTCAGCTGCTGCACTATCTTCCCGTTGCGGCCGACCCTCACAGCGAGGAGGTGGGTGTCCGAACCGTACGGCGTCTCCGTCTTCTCACGATGCAGCGCCACCCAGTAGCCTCCCTTACCGTCGGGTCTCACGTTGTCCGGGTAGCCCGGCAGCTCGGCGAACGGCTCCGATGTACCGGCCTTGGGGCCCTCGATCCAGTGCCTCAACAGCTTGCACGGCCCCGTCAGCGCCACCACGAGGTGACTCCGATCGGCGCTAAGAGCGAGGCCGTTGGGGTACGTCATTCCGGACTGGAGCACGTCGAGGTAGCCCGTCGTCGGGTCGTACTTCATCAGGCGACCCGTGGAGTCGCCGGTGGCCGTGACCCTCTCGTGCTGGGATCGCGGGAAGCGCGTGCTGCTGTCGGTGAAGTAGACATCGCCGGTGACCTGGTTGACGTCGACACCGTTGGTGAAGCGGAACGGCACGCCGTTGGCCTCCGTGGCGAGCACCGTTGCCTCCCCTCCCCGCGGGCCAACACGCATGAGGCCCTTGTACGCGTCGGCGATGTAAAGGTTACCGGAGGTGTTGTGGAACCGCAGGCCGAGCGGCCGGCCGCACTTGCTCTCGGTGAGTTCCGCGGGATGGAGCTTGGGGGCCATGCATTTGGCGACATTGTATCCCGGGGCGTGGGAGTACGGCATCCAGCCTTTGTCGGCGCCGTCCCAACGGAGGATGCGGCCGTCGGAGACGCCGCTGTAGGGGCCATCGCCGTATTTGTCGAACGCGACGCTCTCCGGGCCGACCAGCGTCGTGGGCAGCGGCAGTGTCTCGAGGAATGTGGCGGAGGTGTCCTTCGCGACGGCCTCGGCGAGAGCGTGCGATGGCAAGAGCAGCAGGAAGACAACGACCGCTAGCGCCACCCGAGTCAGAGTCCCAACCCTCCCGGTGCCGAGGACGGCCCCCATGAATGATCGCCTTGTTGCTTTGCTTCGCGAGCTGTCAAATTTCTCTTCTTCGCACCTTCTCTTCTGCGATTCTTGCTTGGATTGGTGGGTAGAGCGGACGTGCCATGGCTATGCCTTTATACAGCGGCCGCGGCCAGATTCGTCCACCGACTCCGATTGGTACATCGATTCCGATTCGGAATTAGCAAAGATTAGTGGGTCCGACGTAATTGGAGACCGTCTAATATCGTGGGCCTAATTGGGTCATCGGCACATATTCAGCTCATCTCGTATTGGACCATCCCATATAGTATCGTGGACCTAATTAGGCCATTACAGAATTTCAGCCGAGTTAGGATTATCAACAGGCCTAATGTTCGGCACGTACAAAACCGAAATGGTATGCACATCTTCTCAAATACACTCGTCCATCTCCCGGCCCATCCCACGCCCTACCGTGTGCACGGCGACAAAATTCCGTAAAAATATGAACCGGCAAATCCCGTCCCATATTTTTATTCTTATATAAAAACTAACCTGAAAAAAAGATGGTGTAAATAAAACTATTATTTTGTATTCCTCCAGATCCCTCGTAACGCACAGGTATAGCACAAGCATATGTAATTTTTTTTGGGGAAACCAGAGCTTTATTGATTATGTAATAATATTACAATCTTGCTGCAATAATTGCTTAACACAAGACGGTGCATGATCACGTCAAACCGTGCAATGAGCCGTCCTGTCCGTTTAGCAAATTGAGCAAGTTCATGAGCTGTGCTATTACACTCTCGTTTACTGTACTGTATTCGCACATCCTGTAGACTCCCCCTTGTCGCCTTCATCGTCCGAAGCAGAAATGTCCACCTTGATCTTTCTTCTCCTTTGGCTGAAATTCTTCCTATCGCAGTAGTGCAGTCCGATTCAAGCATAATTGGCCTCCTCACCCACTTCAGCTGCTAGCTACAGTCCCTCGTAGCACGCTAGGAACTCCGCTTCTCTGCACACCGTCGTAGAAACTTCCATGAGGTCAGTAAGACTCCCCGAGCTGTCTCTAGCAACTATGCCGAGTCCGCCCGTGCCATCCTTCATAGAGTGAGCCCCCATCCACATTGATTTTGGCCCATCCTTCAGGTGGAGGTTCCCACTTGTGTTGCTCGCCCTCCTGCTCTACCATGCCAGAAGTCTGGACTACACACTTGCCTTTTGGGTCCTCTTTTTGTCGGACGAGCAACAGAAGCTCTGCGTAGTTCTGAAGAAATTGGACTGATCCTGAAACTGACAGGTTGCCAGTGTCATGTACAGCGTTATTGCATAGGTGCCATGCTCTCCACAGCATCAGAAGAACTTTGGCCTTAGTCTGCAAGTCCAGTCGATCCAGCAAGATTAGCAACCAATCTGGCCCTTGTCGGATAAAGCTTTCCTCAGATGGAATCCACCAGATCGCACGTAGTTCTGCTCGAAGGGCTTTTGCTTTTGTACAGGCTATGGTAGCATGATATCCATCTTACCATGGAGCACCACATACTTCACATCGGGAGCTCGGAACGATTTTGCGTTTCAGTTTATTGTGTTGAGTGGGTAAACCTTCCGTGGCCAGTCTGCACACAAATATGTGTACCTTTTGAGGAACCGGGGCTTACCAGATGTTCTTCCACAGAATTCGTTCACCATCTCCTTTAGAACTGCAGGCGCCCGCATCTTGTGTGCGAGTTTCTTCTGCCAGTCCCAGCTTATATGCACTTCGCACTGTGAAAATTCCCATCTTCTCAGAGTGCCATGCGATAAAATCCTCTGTCGGGGTTTCTGGCTGTTTGATCTTCAAAATTTCCTCAGCGTCTGGTGGGTAGAATATTTCCCGGACTAAACCCTCGTCCCACTCTTGTTTATTAGGCATCATAAGGTCTGCTACCCATTTGAGCCGTGTTCTCGTTCGTTTCCCGATTACTCTTAGTTGGTAGTCTCTAGGGATCCAGTTAACTCGCCATATTTTCACCTGATCTCCCTTCCCAATCGGCCATATAATTCCTTTCTTCAGAAAGTCTAGACCATGGGCAATACTTTTCCAAGCTTCTGATGAATCGGTGGGGAAGACCGTATCTATAATGTCACCATTAGGGTAGTACTTTGCTTTCATTATTCTGGCACAAAAGCTATCAGGGAATTGTATTAGTCGCCATGCCAGTCTAGCGAGTAAGGCCTGATTAAGGATTTTCATATCCTTAAAACCGATTCCTCCCTGGCCTTTCGGCTTTATAAGTTGCTGCCAAGACGTCCAATGCGTTTTCCTTCTGTTCTTTTCCTCGCCCCACCAGAATTTCCTGACCATCTGCATATACTCTTCACAAAAACCTGCTGGTAGCTTAAAAACGCTCATCACATAAGTCGGCAACGCTTGTACTACCGATTTAATGAGAACCTCCTTACCTCCCATTGACAAAAACTTCTCTGCCCAGTCTGACAGCCTTTTCATAAACTTGTCCTTTAAAGACTGAAATTTTCCTGCTTTCATTCGGCCAGCCTGGCGTCGGAAGCCCCAAGTATTTGTCCTCAAAGGTGGTTTGTTGTGTTAGGAATTAATCTTGTTGTTAAGTGTTGTTTGTGTTAAGTAGTAGTTAGTAGTATACGTGCTCATCGTGCTGTATGGTGTTAGCCAAGAGTGACGGCATGATGTGTATGTACGTATGTGTTAGAATCAGTCTTGCATGTGTGTGTGGCCAGGTATTTGGTCGATCGAGACATGGCGAAAGTTTAGGAGCAGGAAGAGGTCACAGTCTGTTTTGCATGGACGCATGCATCGGCGGATTGGATACCTGTGACTGAACGTGTAAAGTGTGGTGCTCTATATGCAAGGAGATGTGGCCTGCATGTAGGGAAGTGATTAGTGGCTAAGCCATGGAGTGTTTGGCTGGGTGGTGCGGCCAAAACATGGCTCAACGTGTGCTATTTAAGCAGTGTATCAGCTTGTGTTTTTTAGTGGTGAATAACAGGAGCTGGTGAGTGTTGTGGTGTGCTGGTGTGAATTCTCTAGTCCAGTGTGTTTGCGCTTCATTCTTGTGTGTGTGTGTGTGTGCTCGTGTGAGAGGAGCTGAGCCATCGGTTAGCCAACATGTTGGACATGCAGAACTGACTTAATGGCCTCCTTCGTGTGATCTGTGCATTGTTTCCCGAACAGTAAGGAACATTTCGCTGGGCTTAGTTGCTGGCCTGTACATCTTCCATATTTTGCCAGTGCCTCTTTCACTACCAAAGCTTGTTGCAGATTTGCTTTAAAGAACAATAAGCTGTCATCAGCAAACAAAAGATGTGAGATCCCTGGAGCCTTTCGACAAACCTTTAGAGGGTGCAACGCCATGGTATTCTCAGCATGAGACAAAATAGTAGAAAGGCCATCAGCCACAAAGAAAAAGAGATACGGTGACAGTGGATCCTCCTGACGTAGACCTCGCGTTGCTTTAAGGGGCTTCAACATGGAACCATTGAAACAAACTGCATAACGGACCGAAGTCACACATTCCATCATCCACTGCTCATCAAAACCAAGCTTTGTTAGCACACCCTTCAGGTAGTGCCAGTCAACCCGATCATATGCTTTAGTTAGATCAAGTTTGTAGGCACATAACTCTTTATCCTCTTGCTTGCTTCGAGCTATAGCGTGAAAACACTCAAAAGCAATTATAGCATTATCCGTGATCATGCGACCTGAGATGAAAGCACTCTGGGCTGGTGATATTATATGCTGTAGGATTGGTCGCAAACGATTCACCAAGCACTTTGCAATGATTTTATATATTACATTGCATAGGCTTATGGGTCTGTAATCCTTTAGCTCCTTTGCATCGTTCTTCTTTGGGATTAAGACTATAGCTGTCTCATTCACTCCCTCTGGCATCCTTCTTAGCTCAAAGAAACACTTACTGCTTTGCATATGTCATTTTTCATCACTTCCCAATTCCTTTGGAAAAACCTTGCTGGGAAGCCATCTGGACCTGGAGCTTTGAGTGGCCCAATCTGAAACAATGCGTTAGATATTTCCTCATATGTGAATCTTTTACATAAATCTGCATTCATTTGTTCGGTAACCTTGGACTGCACCATATCGATCAACGGCTCTGGGTCTACTTCAGGATCAGTTGTATACAACCTCTTGAAAAAATCTGTTGCCATATCGTCCATTTCTTTTACATTTTCTGTGACTGTACCATCACTCTTCTGAAGCTTGCAGATTTTATTCTTTTTGTGCCTCCACGATGCTTTCCGATGGAAGAAGGTCGTGTTACGATCGCCTTCACGTAGCCATGCGATGCGAGATCCTTGCAGCCACAACATCTCTTCCTGGTACAATCACTACAACGGTAACCCTCATCTGTGTCGGGCTGCAACCGACATCTGTGTCGGGTATGGCGTCCGACACAGCGCAAAGGTCAGTGATGTGAGGAATCATCTCAAACGGGCATAATCAATAGTAAGTGTGTTCCCTAAATACATTGTATTACACGTCTAGCTTTAGTATTAACCTTAACTAATTTAATGCCGCAGTGGACATTGGATCCTATTGGTAATAACGCCTAAGTGGAGTACATGCCACTACTTAAACTCCAAAATTGACAAGCAACTGTACGATTGGACCCCGATTCAACTCGCAATAGATGAAGCGTGGGGCCAATATGTGCAAAAAGGAGGCCTTCGAAAGACAGGACAAGACACTCTTATCCACAAGAAGGACTTCCCAGTCAAACAACAAATAGGCGACCAGTGCGGATTCCATGTCTGCCACAACATGCGCCTTCTGTGCAAAGAAAAGGTGAAGACTTTGGCTGAATTGGAGGTTTGTAGTCTCATTCCTGATATGTTGTAACTAAATTGAAGTATATATATATATATATATATATATATATATATATATATATATATATATATATATATTGTATATGTATGTAAAGATCGTTCGACTAATTTCGAATTATGTACATGTAGGACAAATTTTCAGAGGATCCGCGTAGCAGCTTTGAGGACATTCGTGAGGAGATTGCCGACTTCATCCTCCGCGAAATTATTCACCCTAAAGGAATGTTTAGGGTTCAGGTGTAAGTGATGAACATTTTTTAACGTACTGTTTGAATTGTCAAACACATGTTATTATGTAATATTTATGTTTATTATATTTGTTATTTCTGTAAAATATATGTGAATGGCATATGTGAATGGGGATGCTGGGATGTATATATGTGAACGGCATATGTGAATGGGGATGTTGTGAATGGCATATGTGAATGGGGATGCTGGGATGTATATTATTTCTGCTTCTGTTATTTTGCAGCGGGCATGGCTAGCACAGGCCTGAGGCTAGCCAAAAAAACAATATTTATTTTTTTTGTGGTCATACTCATCGGTGACGGGCTATAAGTTAAAGCCCGATTGAGTTATATCAACCGTGACGGGCTATAGTTGGGGCCCGATTGAGATAGACAGACATCCGTGACGGGCACTAGTTGTAGCCCGATTGAGATAGGTCATCCGTGACGGGCTATAGTTTGACCGGTCGTCTGGGTCAAAGCTATCGGTGACGGGCATTAGTTGAGGCCCGATTGAGATAGCTTCATCCGTGACGGACTTATGCCCGTTTGAGATGATTCCTCACATCACTGACCTTTGCGCTGTGTCGGACGCCATACCCGACACAGATGTGGGTTGCAGCCCGACACAGATGAGGGGTACCGTTATAGTGATTATATTAGTTAACCCAACATCCTAGGAATAGAGTTTTCTTGTTCGGCTCCCCATGGACGGACGCCAATGTGAAGAGAAGGTAATAAAGAGTGAGACAACTCACCTATGAGAAGTTTAAGGGATGTAATTCTAGTGTTGAGAACGGTCCAAAAAATCTCCGAATGCCAAATCTCGGTTGAAATTTTTTTAATTATCAAAACGAAAACAAATTTGATTTTTTTTCTCCGAAACAGAAATGGTCTATGATGTGAGTCAGTGAGTGATGTTGTGTTTTGTGTTGTGCAATTCCTACTATATAAATGTGATCACTCAGTGAGATGTTGTATTGTTAATCTATAAATATGAGATGTGGTACTAAGATGTATACTTTTGCCCTATAAATAGGAAGAAAATTCGATCCATAGTGTGAAAAAAACGATTTGAAAAAATCGCACAAAATTTTTCACCTTTCGACCAAAAGCACATGCTAGTAGTTTTTCTTTGATTCGTTGCACTCCAGTCACATTTGTGTTCATTGAGATGGAAAAAGACTAATTTGCCCTTATGCTATTCCATCTTTCCCTTTTCCTTCTCTTTCTCGTGTTGATCTTGTCGGCGCGTCGGTGGGCGGCTATGGCGCGTCACGGCTGCCGGAGCTATGGCCGATGCAGTGGTGCGGCCCAGCAGCTAGCTCTGCGGTCAGCCCAGTAGCCATGGCACACGATGCAATTAGCAGCTGCTCAATGGCGACTAGGGGCACGGTGGCGGGACGTGCAAGATTTGACAGCGACACGGCGCGGCGTGGTAGCCGGCTCTACGGTTGACCCGGCACCAAGGGTGTGTGGTGCGGTTGCGCGTGGGGCGTCGGCTAGGACGGCGGCCAGCGCGTGCGGCGCAGTTGCTCAACGGCGACGGGACGTGCGAGGTTCGGCGGCAGCGCGGCGGCACAGCAGTCATCTTGGCTTCTGGGTCCTGGTAGCTTGCGGCCTGTAGCCTCATCAGCCACTACCTTCATCTGCCGCACCTTCTCCTCCGCCGTCGGCGCCATGGCCTCCGCCTCGGCCGGCTGTCGTACCCACCCCCACTCGCCCTCGTTGTCCATAGGGATCGAGCCGAGCCATATAGCCAAGGAGCCCAAGCTCATGTTTGGTTAGAATAATGGGCAAATTCCTACCCTTCAACAATATACATAGATTTAAATGCTTTTTTCCAAATAAAAGGACAAAAAAGATTTTTTTTAATAAAAATTTAGCAGTCAACTAATGAAAAAGATATGGAACAGATCTAAACTAAATTTTAAAGATATATACAGAAATAAAAAAAATCAGGGACATATAAAAAATTAGGTAAAACTAAAAAAACCGTGTGTTGCAACGGATAAAGACGTTTTTTCCAGTGATATAACAATTATTAGAAGCTGAGAAATAAATTAAAAACATTATGATCGGTATACATTATAATTGAAAAAGCGTTGCCTCCTACCTTCCTTCGCTCGGCAACCCTCTGTTCAGCCCAACCCATAAGTAGAGCCGTAGGCCTAGCTAGCACAGTCGACCGCCTTCTCTCACTGTCAAATCAGACCCATGCATTTCAGTAGCGTCTTTAACCTCCGCAAGAGTACCATGCTCGTACGATACTGAAGCCGATCATCCCAATCAAATCCAGGTGAATCTCTCGATCTCCCAAAATTGGTTGAGGGTTTTGGATCTACTTGATCTTCTCTTTTCGTTTCCCCTAAAATCGGAACAAATCCGCAAAACTCGGATAAAAACGGCAAGGAAAAGATCGTCGGCCAGCCATTATTGATGACCGTTAAATAGAGATTAAATCTGACGAATTAAAGCCGGATTGAAAGGAGAAATCATGTAGGAAATGATGAGAGAAGTGGAAAATCGAATTTTGCAATTAATTGGAGAAGACAGATCGATGTGACGATGGTGATAGGGTTCGGCCCAGGCAGCTGCTAGAGGCGTGCGGCAGAGGATTGGACGACGTAGGAAAAAAATACATGGAATCTTAGAGTATTTTTTATTAGGTATATAGATAGAAAGGTATAAATATGAATATAGATTTATGAGGTAGGACAAATATACACGCATATGGATTTGTAGTCGAATACCAATCCAACGCAAGGATTCGCAAGTGCGCACGTGCTTGCCTCGTGGCGGCGGAGGCAAAGGATCTAAGGGCCACCGGCCCAGAGCCCAGCTACGTCGTCCTCCTACATACCCGCCGCTGTTCCGGTTCAATCCCCAACAGCATCACAGCAATCAGATCGACAGTCGCCGCCCCACCCGTACCCCACCCCGGCGGCCCGGCCACCCCACGGCGCGGAGCCCTTGCCAGCGCCAGCTCCAGTGCAGCTTCTGTTCAAGGACGGACCATCCCGTCCACGTCGCCGTACGCGCGGCGGCCTCTCCCTCCCGCTGCTGCGCGCCAGGGCCTCGCTTCAATGCGCCACAGGGGCAGCATGCATGTCCGGCGGCCGCCGCGACGCCACCTTTATTCCCCCGTTCTCTTGTCGCGCGCGCACTTGCGATACGTCGGACCGTGCTGTTCACTGTTCAGTCGTCGTGATCGATCGATCGGTCGACCCCAGCAAGTGGACGCCACGGTGCACGTAGCGCATGCAGGCGCGTATACGTTATGCGAGATCTCGCCGAACTGCGCCCCCATTTATGAGTCAGTTCCACTAGCTGTCACCAGAAACGACGATAAGTAGTTTTGCCCGAGCCGCATGCAGGTAGGTGTGCAAAAGCTTGATCGAAGGCTAAAATCGGATCGAACTCAAAGTCATAACGAGATAAACCATGTTAGAATTATATAACTCGTGAAATTAACTAGTCAGAACGTGTCTAGCTTACTAGTATATCACTGTCTTTATCCTATTTATCATAAAGTTACGACACACCAAGATGTGTTCTTTTGAAAGTGTCCGTGCACACGTATTTCAAACTATTAAACAGTGTGTTTTTTTAAAAAGTTTTTATACGAAAGTTGTTTTAAAAAATCATATTAACCCATTTTTTTAAAAAAATTAATAAATACTTAATTAATCATGTACTAATGAGTCGCTCCGTTTTCCATGTGACGAGAATGAGTTTCAACTCACCCAAACAAACGCAGCCTAAATCCTAAAGACCAATATGTAAAGATGTCATATCATTATCCACTAACAATTATTACATCTTAAACATCATGCAAACATGCTATATTATTTATAATTCTATAATTTGTTAAATTTTAAAGCTTTAAAATACAAATATGTCAAATCATCATCCCACATAATTTAGATAATATTTAAATATATCTCTTCATCATTTTTTATAATATACTATATACCTACATAGTTCATCATTACTTAGTTAATGTTATTTTTCTCTTCTCTCATTAAGTCATATCATATTAATTGTTTTTACTACTTAGATGATTAATCTATGGTCCAAATTATCTTTCTCATTTTCTTCTCTCATTAAATCATATCACCTGAATTGTTTTTAGCCTTTAGATGATTGATCTATGGTCCAAATTATCTTTCTTATTTTTTCTCTTATAAAGCCACAACACTTTATCATCATTCAATATACTATTTAAATTATCATAAATCATATTAATTTTTGTAAACTTATGTCGTCTAGCTATCTTACACATTATTTCTACTTATTTCTATCATATTAAATTCTCGTAACAAGACGTGAGATTTCACCTAGTATGCTTAATACTTCTTAACTACTCTACCTATTCCAAAATTTAACCACCTAATTATGGTTATATCTAAATTCGTAGAACTAGATAGCGATATTTTAAAATAGAGAAATATTTTAAAATAGAGAAAGTAGTACGTATTTTCTTAAATTATATCTAAGCTATTTATACCTATTGAGTTCTTTATTACTCATTGCATCCAACAATATAAACAATATAAGCATTTTAAACATTTTAATTTGGCGATTGTCCAAGAATATAAGCATTCATACACTACTATTTATCATATTAATCTCTCATTTAAATTTATTCGAATTCCCATCATACTCCCAACCACCTTTTCACCCTAACTCTCTATCGTTAAATGTGGGGCACTAAAATCTTTTCTCTTCAATCTTAACCTTCACTAAGCAATCTAGAAATGTTCGATTGAGGGAGTTGTTAGTTTTTATTGTTATGTTAATGTAGATAAAATAGTAAATTCAAAATTTAAAAGATGATACTCTCTTCGATACAAGCCGTATTTTGTTTCGTTACAGCCAGGATTTGACCAACAATTATTATATTTGGATATATTTTTTATGACGTAAAATTGATGTTGTTATATTCATATTTAAAAGTAATTTCTTATTATTATACTTTGTATCACATTGATATATTAGTAAAGTGATTTTTTCAAACCTTGTCATAACAAAATAAAATACGTTATATTTGTATGGAAGTAGTGTAATGAGAAAGAACTCGTTCTAACGAGCTTAGCTCAGCTCACCGAACTGAGCAAAGTTAACTAGCCTTAATCAATCGAGCTGCAGCCTCGTTATCCACCCCAGGTGTGGCTGCTGGCTTGGCTTGTGGCAGCGTCGGTGTGGGGGCGATGATTTTGCACTCGGTGCTGTGTGACGACCTTACTTGGAAGATGCTATGTTGCTATTCACTGGCCCGTTCGTTTTTGACAGCTTTTTTTGGCGTCAAGGTTTGATTTGATACACGATGTTCACCATGATGTCTCCAGCCATCGTGCATTGCTTCTGTCGCTAGCAGCGGTCAGGGTCTTGGCATCGAGCATGCCATCATGGCTCGCCCCGACAAAATTGACGGACTCACGTCGCATGATGCTTACTCCTATTAACCATCCAATGGAAGATTGGAAGAACTAGTGTACTATTATGGTCTGTGAATTGCCAACTAAATTAAACTAAACAAACTCCTCGCCTGTTTGGTTTCTATTTGAAGAGAAAGGTACACCAGAGTGGTTAGCGTCTTTCTTTAGTCCCACTCGCCTTTTGTTTCTCTTCAAGCACCGCTAGATTTATACTACAACATCATGGGAGTGATACACGTAGCTTTTGGCAAAAGCGGCCTTAGGAGAAAATTTGGATTAGAAGCTAACAGCAGCATTAACATTGCCACGAAATTGTTGTCCAAGCATTACTACGGCTCCTAAACAATAATTGGAATTGACTATCATGGATGGTGCTCCTAAACAGTATCTATCTGTCTCATTGCTTTCGTGGGACACAAATCAAGAAAAGCTAAAAAAACAGGATAGCGACTTGGCCAAGCAATTAGTGAGAACCTTGATTGTTCCTTCTTCAGGAGAGGAATACACATCACACAGTCCTCCCAGTGGCAGCAACTTACAGAGTACAAGTGTAAGAAACTTAATTATTCTTACAAAATCTCATAGTAGTAATTAACTACACAGCGTTCACATTTCTATACCCTTTATTTATATTTTTACCCATGCAGAAACCATAAAAAGGTGTTAATTAAGGAGTATGGACTAGTGAAAATTAACAGAGTACAGTCTCTACTCTCCCCGTTGGTCTTGCCCTCTGTGTAAAATGCCTTGGAAGAATATTATATATACGATAATGGCTTAATTCACAAAAACCTCATCGGAAGTACTCGAAGTTGAAGTCGCCGACCACCATGCCCCGGCTGACGTCGAAGTCGAAATGTATGCTCTGCTCTTGCTGCCCATGGCAGGGCAGCACGAACTTGTGCTCCATGGCGTCTCCCTCACCGCTGTAGCCCACGAAAGGCTCGACCTTGCTCTCGGTGGCCCAATGCAGCGGTTCGCTCTCGAGCGCATTGTTCACCTCCGGCGCGCCCACGCCGCAGTTCCAGTTGCTGCTGTTGCTGGAGCTCTCGCCGTAGCCCAGGTTCTCCGACACGTCAAGCACGCTGCTGTAGTCCACGAACCCGGCCGCGTCCTTGCCGCCGAGGTGGCCGTACAATGGCATGCTCGCGGCGTCGAACCCGCCGCCGAAGCTGTCGATCACCGGGAACGGGTCGAACACCTGCTGCTGCTGCTTCAGGGCGAAGCCGTCGGCGGTGGCCGGCGGCTTCTGGTCCTGCGGCGACGGGTCCAATGCCGCCGCCGCCGCCGCAGCAGCAGCCGTGGAGATGGGCTTGTGGGTGCTGGGGTCGATGCCGCGCTGCCTCAGCTTCTTCTTGAGGCAGCTGTTCCAGAAGTTCTTGATCTCGTTGTCCGTCC